>JAPTGZ010000008.1:29995932-30007170 GCA_029814645.1 Fowleria isostigma
GTTGAAGGATCTGGACACAATTCTTGGAAGCTGAAAACATCCCAGTTCTTGCATGGCCAGCATACTCACCGGACATGGCACCCATTGAGCATGTTTGGGATGTTCTGGATTCAAACCTTCGTCAGCAGGTCAGCTGTTAACCCCACCTGTCAATGACATTCAAGCTTCTATTTGCCCTGAAAACTTTTTAATCATTCAATAAGTTTCAAAAGCCCTTCATTTACCAGGTCAAGTGACTGAAATACAAAAGTATGATTGACTCAGTATAAGGTATAAATATGAGTAAAAAGGGAGTCAAATGGAACTTTTTTTTTTTTCAGCCCCAGAAGCTGTCAGCAGCAGGAAATCTGCATTAAAATATTCAATTCACGGCATGGTTGTTGTCATTTCCATGTAATGCGTCAGAATCACACTCATGCCTGCAATTCATGTCACAAAAGTCAGCTTTGGAAAAAGTCAGTAGTCTAAAGAAATACATCGTTAGGAAAAAAATCACATAAACTCACTGACAAATGAATAAATAATCAAATCCCATTGATTCTCACCAGTGACTTATTTTGCTTAGAGGGAGGTCAGGGTGCAGAGAATAGCCTGTCAGAAGCTTGTAGATACAGTGTCAAGGCATGACCCATCCGCTGACCCTGTCAGTGGGGATATCGCATCCATCACAGGGCCATGAACTCTGGGCTCCCTGTACACCCTCCTGCCCTTGGATATGACACAGGCCTACTTTTGAAACCCTGCACAGTGTGAATGCTCTCAACTGCATCCTGTGTTTAATCCTAAAGATACATAATGGAAGAAACTGCTTTTGTGAATTCCTCTGGGGCGAGTAGTGATTGTGCTGAGTTAGCATCTTTTTTCCCATATATTAACAGTAGCTGGGTTTCCATTACAGTTTTTTGCAAAATGAAAGCAATATTTCTACAATTTTGACAAAGTTTTATTACTTCTTGTAGGTGTTTCCATTGAAGAGTGTTTTGCTTCTGATGCGTAATTCTAGTAAAGTCCCATGTTGCAATATGTCTGTGGTCCGTGCTTATCTCATGTCATTCTGCAGTGACATGAGATAAGCAGTGACTATGCCTGATCATACTAAGGCAAAGGCTTATGTCAGCGGCCACGCATAATGGATTACTGAGAGAGAGAATTGTACAGAATTCGCCAACAAATTGTGGATCCAGAATTTCTGAACAAACCAGGCAATGTTTAAAGAACTGTTATGTTATTGAACCTCTCACGACCTCACCGGACTTGTCATCCCCATGACTAGTGAAAATGCACATTTGTTTCCATTACACGTTTTCATTATATTTCTATATTGAAACATCTCCAAGACCACCTCAACAGAGCGTATAAACTTTTTTGCAATCTGACAGTTTTTGTTTCCATTACCAGTTTTCTATTGTTCAATTTTGTGTATTTCTGATGGTAACAGAAACCCAATTAGTGACATATTATTTTGCACTGTTCCTTATTTACCTTTGTCATGTGTATATATGTAAATAGTTATTTTGGCTAATTTTTTGTATGTCCTTTGACCTGTATTAACACCATATGCTGTCCGTTGTATATGCTGACACACTCTGCAGGCCATTATCTTTCTGTCCAGTTGCCAAAGAGAGTGCCTTTGAGTTTTCTTCCTGTTTGTTATCTACTTTATGAATCCCATTTCTTAGAAGCATTTCTTCCCATGATTTTTTGTGCTGAGTTTGTGTCAGGTCTTTTAGGTTTTAGTTTACTTTAGTTTATTTCATTTTGAGCTCATACACTCCATGTACACTGGCAATTTCATATACATGTACAGCAATCAATACTGTTCATATACATCTCATACATGTGTACACAGACATACATGGAAAGAATGCACACATACAAAAAAATAAAACAAGCAGACTTGTAGAACTTGCATATAAAACTATACATAGGGAATTATACATGAAGATTATTCATGTAGAAATACACAGAAAAAGTACATGTAAAAACTACACAAGGAACATACACAAGTATCCATTGCAAGTGTACATAGACATGGCAATTATATTGCTAAACATTGTGTGTACACAGTATGTATAACATATTCTACAACATGGGTCCCCATTAGTATACCATCCTTGAAGAACAAAAACCTGGAAGGGAGTGAGAAGAAGCAGAGCTTATTTACTCCCACCCCCAGTTTCCTCACTTAACAAGCGTGGTTGATATTTGGGTTAGAAACTTTCTGTGTAGGTTGGAAGGTACTAGTCATTGTGGAACATAAAATGGTACACTTGAGGCTTGTGTGTTTGTGTGATGAACCGGGTTCATCCTGTATGTAGGTATAGTCATGGGTCACATGTCATGTCTTTGCCTTCAGGTATGTGTGTCATTAGCCTTTACCCTGAATAAGCTCCTGAGTCATTTCTAATGGAGGAGACAGCTCAATCATTAGGACGATTATTAATGCGACCTTTTCATTCTAGTGAGGTTTGCATCAATCATGCAACAGTCAATTGAACATCTCTTTGTGACTTGCATTAATTTCACACAAAAAAAGTTTCCTTACTATACACAGAAATACAAAGATGAGCAGTAAAACCAAAAATATCATTGTGTGCGGGCCACTTTCAATAATGGATTTTTAAGTAATGTATGGGCTCAGTAAGAAAAGCAATAAATGTGAGCGTTTTTTAAGCAATATGTGTAATTTAGAGGGTAAAATTGTATTTTCAAGCCTGGAATGTCTCACTTTGTAAAGAGTTAACCTTCCTAAATTTGGTGTAAAACATTTACCGGTTTACTTGTCACGATGGAAAAATCATATACCTCACGGCAAGGTTTGGTGGAACATTAATGGAACAGAAAGCTCAGACAGCAAGCTATTAAATCACTGAACTCTGGTGTCCTGCACCATAATTGATCTGCTGGTTCCTTCGTGACTGTAGTCCAGTGGCCTCCTGTTGTCTCAGTAATTGCATGTGTTCTGGACAACATTTCCCACTGTTGAGGCCTCTGTCTGTGAAATGAGTGTGAGTTTGGTGTGTTTTCTACAGCTCTTTAATTCCCTGCTTAGCACAGGATGTTCCTGTCTTTCCTCTGGTGAAGCAAAAAAAGTAAAACATGGATCCCTTTGTACATCAGACAGTACTTAACCAGCCTCCTGCTTAGGGCTGGGGAAGAGAGGTGAGATACGGAAGAGAAGAGGAAGAGAACTTTAAATGGCTTATAGCGTGTGCACTTACAGTGATCAGTTTCTAATATTGATCCAAACCTATATCCGGATCATTCCCATAAAAGCACTGTTCAAAAATGGAGCTTTTTAATAATCAAGTCATCTGACTGTAATGATCATTTCAGGCATTTTCACAGACATGGACTTTGATGTCAATGTGTCTTAATGAAAGAGAAAACAAATCTGCACTTTTGCTGAGGCTGTCCTTGTTAAGTGGATCATTGAGCCCTTTTCCATGACCATAAAAATCTGATAACTGGGAGCAATCCGATAATTGCAATGTGCTTACATGTACTTCAGAAATCCGATAATCGAAAAACCCTGGTTTACATGTTTCAATCCATTATTTGATTGTTTTTGGAGTACTATGTAAGTTATAAGACCAACACTTCCTGTCATTTTCAAAACATCTGGTCTACTTTTGTAGATCATGGCAACGCCTACGGTGTCAGCGTTAGCTGTCTTAATGAGGGAGCTAATAAGACTATAAAATTAGTTACATGTTGCTGCTATCCTTTTTTTTTCATTTCATCACTTGTTTATCCTTTTCCTTAGGCTCATGTTGTCTCTGCATAACTTCTGGTAACACAGATATTTTTAATTCCTTTTTTTTTTACTCATGTGCAGATGTTAAAAAAAATAATAATAAAGAAGTCAAATTAACCTGCATATATACATGAAGACATAGGAGTATTAGAGGAAAATCTAAGTGTTTTAATCTGATTTCTCATAATCAGATAACTGCCATCATAGGATAAAGCCGATCAGATTATCCTGTTTACATGATCGCTTGAATAGTCTGATAGCTCCAGATAATGATCAGTGGTCACATGATGCCTCCCATGCTACGACTGACTGTTTCCGACAGTTTTCATTAGCCACATTGTTTAAGAAACTACATTGGACAGCTTTATGAAGGCAACAATCAGGTTAATGTTGCATTCGTCACATCATTTAAAGTCGATTAAGTGGGAAAACCTGTGCCACTTTTAATTTCAGAGATATTAATTTCTCAGTTACAACATGCATGTGTAAATACAATAATTATGAAAATATATATTTAAAAATGCTCCTGTTAGTGGTTCAAGGTAAATAAACCCTGTGAAACCAAGTGTTAGATTAACAGATGTCTGACAAATTAAAGATCATGTTATATTAATTATCCACTAACAGGAAATCAATTTGACCTTGGCACATCACTGTCAGCCCTTTACTACTTTGCAAATAATGTTGCTGCATCATCAAATACAGACACCAAAACGCTGTTGTTCCTTTTACTGATATCAACTTAACTACTCTTGATGCCACGTTTTGGTGTGTCCTCTACTTTAGAGCGAGGATCAGCTGGTACCACCAGGTTCTACATGTGGTATTTTTAGGGCAGCACGGTAGCTCTGTGGTCAGTTCTTCTACCGTATACCAACAAAGTTCCAGATTTAACTCTTAAGACCTAATTTACTAAGATCACAAATAACAGGCACAAATTTGCTTGCTCATGCTAAAAAATGCCTGTGCTATTGACTTGTGTGTCACGGGTGATCAACTAAGATTGCCAACAGGTGCAAAGTCTTGGAGACCGCCCTATATAAATGAGGGGTTTGCCTGTGCGACTGGTTGTTGTCATGGAGACAGTATAATGGAAAAATTGCTCTGGGATATACCAGCACTAATAGCAACAGTGTGGTGGAATGATCCAGATACAAGAAAATGTAAGGTTGGAGGAGTTTTGTCATAGAGGGTATTGCTTGACTCCTCCTTATGACTCATCCCCTAGTTCAGGGGTCATCAACTAAAATTCAAAGAGGTCCAGTCAGGGAAAATGTATCAAGCCAAAGGTCTGGAACATCATAATGTCTAATTTGAGTTAGTGTTGATATGTGGATCTGGGTGTGATTTTAGGGACTTGTTGCACGATAAAAAATGAAAATTGTTTTTCCTTTTAATGCTGTTAATTTTATTTGAAACACAAGCAAGTAATAGAAGTAAACCTGGAAAGTACAATTTGACTGTCATTTTACAGCTTAATTAAATACTCCTTAAATTGAAAATTAAAATAATTTATAAAATAAAGTGCTTGAACTGTTTCAACCAGCTTAACAATAGATTAGATTCAACAAATCTTAACACATAACAAACTGAAAACACACAAATTCTGAACTTTCTTTCTCTTTCATCTCACTTCCCTACAATCTGTGGTTTAGTGAGAACATTAGGCTGTGGCTTGTCCTGCCAGGATTTTAAATCTAGGCGTGAATAGTGTCAGGGCCACCACTTATTACTCTCACTCGATTTTTCGTCGACTCTTTGTTTTCCTTTCCTTTCTTTTCTCTTTCTGTCTTTCACTCTTTTTTTCTCTCATCTGTCCCTCAAACAAATGCAGCGCTTCAGCGTTTACCAACTGGAATGCAGACAGTTTATTGGCTGAGTCGCGTCACGTGAAATGGTTATACTCCCATGCATGAATTTCCTGATCTGCACAGCCAGTACCGTAAACCCTAGAATACCTCCGCTGGTTAAAAAGAGAAGTGCGCCGTCAAATTTAAAGTTCTCTTACAATCTAATCAGTATTTTATTTTTAGCTTAGATTTTAGCTCCGGGTCTGGTTCTGTATTTGATGGCGTCTGGGTACGGACCTGGACCATGGTTCACCAGTTAGTGAACCCTGCCCTAGTTAATCTAGAAGTTCAAACATGGTGCTGCCTCTTGGCCAGGTCATCATTGTAAATGAGAATCAGCTCTCAACTAATTTACCTGGTTTAATAAAGGTTAAATAAAATTAAATAATTTTTTTTTTTTTAAATTGCTGGGTAGGCAATACGTCTCAATTATATTTTCTTTCCTCATTCCAAAAATGCTCATGCAATCAGAACATTGGTTCTCTGCATTGCCTTTGGTTGTGCCTGTTTCGCTTCCTCGCCACAACTGAAGCCAGTCTTGCGTGGAGCTGTGCCAGTTAAAACCTGCCTTTCAGACATGCTAAATATAGACACAAACTCAGCCATCGCAATCAGTTTCAGGTTTGGTAAATCACATTTCACACACTAAATAAATTTCTGCGTTTGGTCCTCCTAATATTTTTGCTTGTTCTGGTAGAAACAACCATATTGCATATTGACCAAGGCAAATGCAGTAAATGGGTTGTGCAAACTATTTTGCTCATTTGAGAGCTACAACCCTCAGTCCGTCCTGTTAAGCTTCAAAGTGTTTTTGCATGTGTAGTCAAGTTTATACACATTTTTACACGCACAAACCTGTAGTACATCAGGCCCTCAGTTGGACTGGAGCTTTTCTATAATTCTAATTTAGCTGTTGTCTCTGCACCACATGCCATTCCCCTGCCATTAAAAAACAGGTACATATAGGTTAATTCTCCTGTCAGTGCCCTTGGTAATGTACTGATGAAGATCTGGAGTTGGTCCAAGAGTGCCTTCAGTGGCAGCTAACCACTCTTAATGTGTGCTATGTGCAAATGCTAATGCTAAGTGCTGTGTATACACGGATGGGTAAAGTGCAGACACTGAATCTCTGTTTGATGGAATAAAGTGAGTTAACCCTTAACCTTTAAACATCCACTGATGTTCCAAGTAAGTCAAAGTGATTCTAAACATAAGGTAAAATCATGCCCATCAAAGATTACATCAGTATTTGTCAGTAGTGATGTTTCACTTATTGTCACGACACAGGACACTGCACCATGCTAGCAGGAACCTTCAAAAAACATCAAATCAAAACTTCATACATTTTCAAGGCAGCTTTTGATAAATCACCCACATATCTGAGATGTGAGCAACTACAACCTTGCAAAAAAAAAAGGGTCTGAAAAATTCTAAAAATTTGGATTTCATCCTTTTCTACTGCTGTGGTGCTTGTAGCTGCAGTCACACTGAAGTCATCATCACTATAGTTTAATACTAAATTACTATGACGACCAACCATGCTGAGGCAGTACTTTACTTGCAGTGGAAATGCAACATGCTGAGGACCAAACCAAGTCAAACCATGACAATTTGATATGACTTGTGCTGACACCTGCAGAGGAAAAGCAGCATGATATTGGGCTCTTTGTACATCCCTAATTTCTAAAATATACAGACTAAATTAAACATCATAAACATCGCACCTAAATGGAGGTACATCACAAAAACAGCTCTGCAACAAAGTCTGACAAGGTTTTCACATGATGCTCGCTCCTGTTGAGTAAAAGATCCAAGTTAGCTCTTATCACCTTCGCTTTTCTCAATGATGATACATTTTACAGAGGGAGTAGCTTGACTAAATTTAACAGTGTGCACAAGTTCAGCAATACAGATAAACACATGCTCGACTGGTCTTTCCAATGTCTGACTTTCCATATGTGCGCATAATATGATAAATCATCTGTTAATTGCTATCGTGTAATTCACGGTTACTCATATCTCTGTTTGCATGCTAGCAGCCTCAAATATACAGTGTGCATTTACTAGTGAGTGTAGTATTTGACCCTACCCGATGCATTGTTGTATGTTGGTTAAAGCAGCTTCTTATTCTGCCTTCATATGACGCAAAACTTAAGGTAGATGTCACGGTTGTAGATGTTATTTTGGTTCTATTAAGGGGTGTCAAATTAATTTTTTTTCAGGGGTCACATACAGCCCAATGATGATCTCAACTGAGCTGGAGCAGCAAAATAATGTATAATGTCAACTTCAAGCTTTTCTGTTTTACTGTGAAAAAGTAAAATTGTATTAAGAACAATAGTTACATCTCCAAACTATCCTTATGAAATTTTAAGTTGTTCATGTTACTCACATTTCTAAGAAAAATAAGTACAATTTTACCAATGTTTTGCCTCAGTCTATCTTTTACAAAATGCATCAAAATTTAGAGATCACAGTAGATCAGCAAAGGCATGAAATATTTAATAACAGGCAGAATATTGTTAAAATTGCACTCATGTTATTCATATCTGTTGAGATTATTCACATTTTTTGTGAAAGGATAGTTTTTAAATAAAAATATTTTCATGCAATTCAACTGTTTTACCCTAAAACAAAGGAAAACAAAATAGGAGTTATTATTTATATATTATTATGCTATTACTTTACTGGTCCAGCCCACTTGAGATCAAGCTGGGCCTTTTGTGGCTCCTGAACTAAAGTGAGGTTGACACCCATGTTCTATATTATTAACATAACAAAATATATATGTACAGCATAAAAAATAAAGAAATATAACAGCTTCTGCTAACCAAAATTACCTAATTTTGCACTTAACATGTCTTATAATGCTTGATCTGTGGAAACCATTACATCAATACAGTGCACATATTTCCTAAACTTTTTTTTGTTGTTGTTGTTGGATGTCTTCAGTGTAATTTTTGTATTTTACAAATTCATCACTTGGGCCAGATTGGAACCTTTGGGGGGTTTTGACCCAGTAGCCTTATATTTGACACCAGTTGTATGTATTAAAGCATGGAGAGCTCCTTATTCACTAAACTAACTAAAGACGAAGCTACTCATTTAAATTAAGTCAGTTTTTTATGTTCTCTGTTAACCTGGAATCATGGAGGTTACAATCTCTGACCGATGGACATTTTGAAACCGTTCCAAAGATAAGGATTAAAATGGGAAAGAAATCTGTTAGGTTTTCAGCTCCTTATCCCTGGAACAAGCTTCCATCTGAGCTCCATCACAAACACTGATTCCTTTTAGTAGTTTAAAGAGAGAGTGAAATCTTTGGAAATAAAGCTGTTGGTCTGTAAATGTTTCGATTGATCGCTTTATGTGGGTACATTTGCAAATACATTAATTTTAAATTGTAATAATGTGACTGTATTCCTGTTGTCTTGGCCAGGAGATCCCCCCTCAATGGGATCAATCTGGGTAAATACTTGTTAAATAAAAAAAAAAAAACAATAAAAACAAACAAAAAAAACACCTAATGATAAGCAGAACGATATTCAGTAACTTTTTTTAAGGGTTTGAAACACGTCTGAAAATCTGTCCTCACAAAGACAATATTAAGGGAAGCGAAATGATTGGGCGACCAATACTAACACTCAATCAGTGTAATGATTCATGAATAATGATATTGTTATGTTAATGATCCCCAAACAGCTTGTTTCATTAGAGGTAAATTTGTTGTTCCAGTAATGAAGTCAAAAGCTAAAACATTTCTATTAATGTCTTAATGTAAACATTTCAGTCTACACAAATATCCCAGTTTTTATTTTTCTGTTTGGTTGAGTATGACTGGAAATGGGCCATAAAAATGTTTTAATGCTATTTTCTCACGTTGAAATGTGAACTTTTGGCTGCATTTAAAAGCTTCAAGCTATTTTCATGTTTACTTGCGCGGCTATAATGTGTTATATGTTGAGGGGGCGTCTAAGAGCTGTAGCTTCTAGGCTCATTCTCATAAGAGGCTATCGGGTGAGTACAGCTGTGTACACATATCGCCTCTCCTTAAATTGATGGGCTACACTTGTTCAGTAGAGTCAAACCGTTGTGTTTGTGAGTACATGTTCATGCTCAGTCAACACTAACTCTGCTCCCTCTGTACATGACTCATTAATATTGTGTTGACACTACTCTTTACTCAAATGTGTTCAAGTGAACAGCCAGCCTTCTGCTGAATGTACAGGGTGTTGATGCCGACTTTTACACATTTAATTACAAGACTAAAAGCTCATTGACAACATGGTCTGCTTAAATCAAAAAAGGAAAATTAAATATTCTACATTTAGATATATAACAAGTTGTACCAGACACAGCAAACCCCACCCTTTCCCTTCGAGGGTGGGGTGATAATTACCCCGGCTCCCAACGGGGAGGCAAGGGGTATTGTTTTTGGTTTGGTTTGGTTTGTTTGTTTGTTAATGATTTAGCAGCAAAACTATTGGTTGAATTCATACCAAATTTGGTGTATAGATTGGCAGTGACCCAGAATAGATGTGATTACTTTTTGGGAAAAGTACATCAAAGCTCAAATGATTTATTAATTTTTAAAATCTTTGTTTACTTTTTTTTTTTACATTTACTTATAATGGCTGAAATTCCTCAGTGCTGTCTAAGTTTATGATGGCATCACCACATGCATAGACATAATGACATCAGCTGGATTGATGCCAAAATAATCCACAATATGTGCGAGGGGCGGGGTTTGTTGTGCCAAGCACCACTTGTTAATGTATGATTTACATACACTTAATTTTTTATGTAAAGCCTGCGCTCTGATTTCTAGAGGGATCAGGTTGATTTACTCTGTGATGATTCTTCACAGTTCTTCAGTAGTTTTGTTTCTATGAAATGAAAAAGCTAATTTGAAGGAAACTTTGGAAAAGTTACAAAAACAACTGTGTCGTGTTGTATCACTGGAGGCGGTGCTGTGGGCTGTATTAGACCTTGATCTAATAAACACAATAGATGAAGCATAGCACTCTAGTTTTGCTTCTAAAGGGGCTGTGATGACTTTTTTCATGGACGACACAGAGAATTTATTTGGTCTCATTAGTCGACATGACCAGTTGAACCAGACATATTTTCACATTTAATCAGAATATCTTGGTGTTTGGTGATCAAACACATGATCTAAATGTTTGCTGCATCAGAATTTATTCAAATGAAAAAAACAAACAAACAAAACACTTAGTGCAAGCTTTATTCCTATCAGATTTTGTTGAACATTTCTGTACTATAAAAGCGACCTGGGCTCTGTGTATGTGTATGTATGTGCAGGGATTCACACAAAATCCATAAAGAGCTGACTGCTGCAGTTTGGCATATTTATGTATTTTTGGTCAAGGAAGAGACTAGCACAAACAGGAAGTTGATAGGACCAATATTTTGGGAGAAATTAGTAATTTTGGAGTACAGTAGCCTTATAAACATTGCTATACTCAGAACATTTTGGCGGTGATTGCTGGACAACTGTGATACAGCATACACAAATACACAACAGCATAAAAATTACCACATCTACAACCCGTGGATCCCGACGGGTCTGTATGTTACTTTATAAATATGCATTAAATAGATTTGTAGAAA
>JAPTGZ010000008.1:30010207-30020463 GCA_029814645.1 Fowleria isostigma
CAGAGACAAACAACCACTCTCACATTCACACCTATGGACAATTTAGATTAACCAATTAATTTATCAGTGCATGTCTTTAGATGGTGGGAGGAAACCGGAGTACCCGGAAAAAATCCACGCAGACACGGGGAGAACATGTAAACTCCACACAGAAAGGTCCCACCTTGCCTGGTGCTGGAATGGAACCCAGGACCTTCTTACTGTGAGGCATAAGTGCTAACCACTACACCACCATGCCGCCCTGATCTAAAACACAACTGTGATTTGTAAGCCTATGTTCAGACAGTAGGCTTAATACACAATTTGGATTTTTATTTTTTTTTACAGTGTGAATGTCGCCTAAGTTGTAATATACATGTATAAATGACAAACTGAGGAATAATATTTTTAAACTTGCACTTTTTTTTCCTTAAGACTTTTTAAGTTATTTGGGTTATTCACATTTTTAAGGAAACTTTTTAGATGTAAACATTTTCATCATGTAACGTTACCTAAATAAAATAGTTTTCCCTGTTATTATTTTACTGGTCTGCATGTATGTTTTACTGTCTCCTGTATGTGGAAGGACTTCACCACCCCTGCTGTACATGCTAGGTTCATCTGTAGGCTGGAGCGCACATATGTAAATTACGTGTAGAAATGCGGCCTGAATCTGACCCCTTGATCTACATACATACAGTGTAAAAGAAATCCCACTATGGCTGTAAGCTGTACTAGATCCATATACGCAATCCTGACTTTGTGAAGATATTATTACAGGGGAAAGACTCCCTGCTGCCAAGCTCTATGGCAATTAAGTCTATCACATCTTAATCCGACAGCAAAGTCCACCTGAAAAAAAGATAAATTCTCACCAGGTTTCCAAGAAATGCGCATATGCCTGTTAGCAGCTCTCCCAGCATGTGGGTTATACATTCACCAGATATTTCTTTATAACGACGACAGTGAAGTTAATCTTCAAAGCTGGGAGGAGTGGGCTTACATATTGTGACTAACTTGTTCATATTCTACAAGATGATGAAAATCAAGACATGAAAAGTTCACCTGGTTTAGAACAAGCGCAGCATTTGCAGAACACGGCGTCATCCAACCATCAGTTTATTAAGAAAACAGCAAAAGCTTTCATAGAAAATCAAGAAGCAGACAGACTGTCATTTCCAACATGTCTCTTTTGTCTCTTTTCAACAATGAGACGTTAATTTCTTTTGCGACTGCATCGTGGATATCATCTCCTGGATAATTTTATGTGACATGACGTTACAGGGGTGGTTTATGGTCACCGGTTTTGACTATTCCTTTTAACTTCATTTCTCAGAAGTTATCTTTTGTAAGTTTGGTGATTGATAGCTATAAATATATATATATTTATATATATTACAGTTCCCATGAGCCTTGGCTGATATTACTATGAAAAGGAAGCCACCCTGAGGCACTAACGAAAGCTGGAACATACTCAAAACAACTCCTTTTTCAACTGAGAACAAAACAAAATTAATGATGATTCAGCTGTGACTGTTTGATGCCCATCCAAGCTTTAAGACGATACTATTGTCTGAGCTGAGGATGAATTGGACCTGCTGATAATTGAAACCCTGACTGGTTGAAGTAACTGTTCTTCACGCTGTGCTCTGTACTCAGTATTCACAGACCTGACACACCCATTTAAGTTGACTGGCATTTTTCTTATGACGACATATAATGTGACATTTCGCTGTCAAGGAGCAAAGAACTGACTTTACCTTAACCCCTACAGAGCTTTCCTTTATTGAATCATTAATTCTACATTCAGACAGCAGGTCGTATTCTTCCTCTTGTGTTATCTCTTTGTTTCCATCTCTTATATTAATGAGTCGTTTTTGTCATCCAGTTTGTTTTTCATGTCTTGGTTTCCTTGATATTCTTCCTTATTTATAAAAAATATTGGTTTTAATATTTTTGATGTGAGCCTCTGGGCTTTTTTTGTCAGTATACCCCTGGATGTGACGTCCAGTCCAGCACTGACCTCACATGTCTGGACATACCGGTCTGTGCTTATTCTGTTTTTGTGTAGGTATACTGGATAAAAAGGAGAAATAAGAATCTCCTGAAGCTCAAATGTTTGTTAGAGGAGCTGGTGTCAGTGTGTTGGCTGACAGTGACCTTATGATTTTAGTTTGGGCTCTAATTATTGCTTTATAATCTTATTTTTGGAAATGGGTCAACACAAAGATCATAATTTCAACCAGAACATTTTGTAATTTAGTGATTTTTCGAAAATTATTATTTTGTTGAAATAGAGGTTCCTGACCAAGTCAAAAAGCCTTGATACAAAAGACATTTTATGTGGTTGTTTTATGTATTTAAATCCTAAAGTGGATTTTTTGGTGAAATCAGATTTACGTGTGTGTTTGTTCATATTACATATTGAATATGACTTTGAGTGTGAACTAAATGTGAAGTGAATTGACCTGCATGCACAAAAGAGGTCCTGATGCAATACGTGACCATGCAGGCACACACTGTGTTTACGCAGAATTATGATGTTAGTTACATTTCAGTGATGTAAAAGTTGCGTAAATATAACCTGACCATTCAGACTGAAGTCACATTGCAAGATATGAGATACATATTGGATTTAGGACCACATATGAGAGTGGCCTGAGTCAGATTTGAAAAAAAATTAGATTTGTTCTGTTCAAACTGTCTTTAATAGATCAGATACAGGTCACATATGGGGAAAAAAATCAGATTTGGGCCACAATTGTCTGCAGTCTGAAAGTAGTCACACTCTCTATGGTATGGAGGAACAGAAAAAAGTAGACATCTAACAGTGTAAACATGAGTTACTCTTATGATTAAAAGAAATTAACAAATATTTTCTCCTAATTTATTGGGGATCTTCTAAAATTTAAGCCTAGTTTTTACTTTACATGTATGCCGATTTTTGTAAAGTCCAATCCAGTAAAAATTGGGCTTATTTGTCTGGTGTGGTCATAATATTTTAACTTGCATGAATTTGTGAATACATAATAATTGCAATTTTTGCAGTAACTTCCTTATCATGTGACTCAGTGATCCAAATAAAAACCTACATAGAGAGTCCTGGTCTGGCCCATCCATCCCATGATCCCATTAACCATAAAGACTCAGTGCTAATTTTTGGCAGTTTCAAGTTATTTTTTTCTTTATATGTGATTTATCACCATGTATTATTATATTGCCCACTGTATTTTACCATTTTACTTTAACTTATGTTGAATTTTCTATACTTAATTTTGATACTCATAGAAACTCAAGAATAAATTCAAATGTTATTACATAAAAACAAAGAAAACTGAAGAAAAAGTGACATTTTCAGAAAATATATCATTAACTGAATGTAAAAACAAGTGTGTCCATCCACTGTCATTGATCAAACTCTACTGGTTAATCAGTGCTGTAGATGATAGTGTCTCCATGGTAACTACAGAGCCTCTAAACATCCAAATGGGCCATATCTGATGACCGTGAAAAGATGAAAAACTGTATTTTGCTTCAATTATTTACATGTATTGATAGGATTAATGGATAAACAGGTGTTAAACATTTTCGATCAGTAGTTGTGTTTGGTCACTGGTGGATGTTTGGGTCTTTATGGGTTAAACCAGGGGTGTCAAACTCATTTTAGTTCAGGGGCCACATACAGCCTAATATGATCTAAAGTGGGCCAGACCAGTAAATATAATATAAATAATGGAATAAGAACTTAGAAATAATGTCAACTCCAAAGTTTTTTCTCTGTTTTTGCGTAAAAAAAAAAGTAAAATTCCGTACTGAAAATGTCTATACATACAAACTGTGCTGAACATAACATGAGCAAATATGAACCTGAAAATTCTTACAAGAAATAAGTGCAACTTTAATAATATTATGCCTTAGTTTTATGATTTATACATGTATATCACAACTTACAGATCACAGTGGATCTACAAATACACAAAAAACTTTTACTAACAGGCAGAATATCGTTAGAATTCCACATACTTGTAAGACATTTCAGGTTGTTCATATTTGTTCAGATTATTCCACTGTTTTTTTATATTCTAGTCTGAAAATATCAACATTTTTGTGCAATTCTGCTTTTTTTTTTTATCACAAAATTAGCTTTTTTTCATTATTTATAGGTTATTATGATAGTATTTTCCTGGTCTGACCCACTTTAGATTAAATTAACCTAAAATTATTTCAACATCCTTGATTGTTAATATCTTCAGTGTAATTTGTTACATTTCATAAATTCATCCCAGGGGCCGGATTACACCCCTTGGCGGGCCGCATGTTTGACACCTGTGGGTTAAACTGTACTAATTTTTTTTTTATATATGATACTTAGTCTATCAGGTAAATTTTACAAGTCAATACACTCGCAGTTTGTTGTAAAACTGTTGAAGTGTCAAATGTCAGATGTAAATACATAAGAAGGCAAACTACACACCCAGAAGTCACAGATGTCATCATGACCGTCTCCCCCTACCATCTGTTGAGGTGCTGAAGATTTTTCTGTAGCTTCAACATGACCAGACTAAGTGATTTTCACCTCTTTAAATACATTGTCACTTCCGTCTCCAGGAGGTGAAATATGCTGAGGTCGTGACCGTTTTGGTGTTGATGATGTGTATCGCATGATTAAAGATGCAGAGCTGTTTTACACAAAACTAAATCTTACTTTAGTAACTTTACAAGAAACTGCCACTTTTGTGACACATACATAAACATAATATATGTTAAAGGCACAATGGATTTAACATGATTCTTCTGTTGTTGCTGCCTGACTTTTATTTTTTTTTTTAGATGTTAGGCCCCTTTAAATACCTACTACTGCGGAGGACAAATGAGACACTTCCTTTTGTTGTATTTTATTTTCATATATAGTCCTGTTAATATTATGGAAAAATCCACACTTTTTAAAATAATTGTTATGCTGACTTTAACTTCTGATTCTATACTGATGATGTCTGTTCTTTTTGGGAAAAGAATAAATCTGGACATATTTTTATTTTTAATATTTATATATTTTTTTATTTTTAATATTTTTTATAATTTTTTTAATGGATTAAATTGGGTTTTAATTTATTGGTGGTGTTTTATATGTATGTTATTAATAGAGTAATTAGTGTAGGGTTTTAGTGTGGATATATGGCTGGAATTTGTATTTTCTATAACTTCTGCTGCTGCTGCTGTCTTGGTCAGAACGCCGTCGTAGAAGATATTTTTAATCTCAATGAGCCTTTTTTCTGGTTAAATACAGGTTAATAAAATAAACTAGTGCTTTGACTGGTGGGAATCTACGGGTTCTAGATGTGGTAGTTTTTATGCTGTTGTGTACTCGTGCATGCCGTACTGCAGTTATCTAGCAGTCACTGCCAAAGTGTTCTAGCCATAGCAAGATTGTAAGGCTATTGTATTCTAAAATTACCAATATCTCTAAAAAAAATTTTGGTCCTATCAACTTGCCATTTTTGCTAGTCTCCTCCTTCACCAAAAATACCTAAGTATGCCAAACTGTAACAGTCAGGCTTTACTGGATTTTGTGTGAATCCCTGGACTCACACACACAAATAGAGGCCACTTGGCTTTTATAATATAGATAATAATAATTTTCACTCTTCTTTTTTCTCATAATTATAAGCTAATGATTTGTAATATGAAAAAGTGTCTACCCTTTTAGCATAGAATGTCTTTATTGTCATTATGACAAATACAACAAAATTTTTCAGTGCCATCCAATCTGTGCATCATATATAAAATCTGCTATAAACATTTGAATAAAAGCAGCTAAAATAAACAGGTAAAAAACAAGGAGAAACCCATCACTCACATACAAACATCCATTCTGTTATTGCACTGATCGCTTATAAAACATATAGCACATCAGATGTGTTTTTCAGTATTGAATGTGGTGACTACTGCTGGGTAAAAACTGTTCTTGAATCTGTTGGTTCTTGTTTTTATTGCTCTGTATCTTCTACCTGACGGCAACAATTCAAACAGAGTATGTCCAGGGTTTGAACTGTCCTTAACCTATAAAGACCCAGCGCTACTTTTATATCAGTTACCCCTATATATTTAACATCTCTGAAATTATTTATTAGCATTTCCTCTAATATTATGCTCTGTATTTAGCATTTTTGAGAGAACATCAGGTACTCTCCAATATTTAATTAACCAATTATGTAGAAGTTCATTAAAGTGATTATATCAAAACTGAGAAAAATTACAGAAAAGTATCTTTTTCCGTAAAATCTATCATTAACTGAACATAAACCCAGTGTTTCCATCCACTGTCATTGATCAAACTGCATTGGTTTTACTGCTGAATCAATCTTGTAGAAGATGACAGTGTTTCCATGGTAACTACAGAGCCTCCAAACATCAAATGGGTCAAATCTGATGACCACAGAAAGATGACAAACTGCATGTTACACCAATTATTTACATGAATTTATCAGATTAGTGGATCAACGGGTATGAAAGAGTTTAGATCAGTAGATGCTTTTGGGTAGTTATTGATGTTTGGGACTTTAAGGGTTAATGATATTGTGTGCTTTTTTTTGACGCAGCAGTAACTGTGTAGCTCTTCCAGTGTGTGGAGAGGGCAGCCAACGATCTTCAGAGCAATTTTGTTTTGTGAAACACTTCCTTAAGCTTTAAACCGAAGAAAAGTCATGTAAAGAAAGACACTCCAAATCGTTAAGAGAGTTCAGTGAATATACGTTAAGACGTGGTCGCGTTGGGAGTCCGCAGCTGGAAGCAATGCAGTGATGTATAACATTCACAGACTTCTTTTTTTTCTTAAGCCATGTTGAATCATAACTTCTCAAACTGAGAAAAGCCATTCTGCTACCCCAAAAATAGTCTTGCAGTGCTGTGAATGCATAATCAGGACCTCAAAGACAGCGGGCGGGCGGCCATCGGACAAAAAACCATCACAACACCATTTCCCTCCAGATCCATAATAGATGACAGCCACAACCAAACCATCTCTCATCACTAGTTCACAGAGGGTCAGAGCCCTAACTCTCATACGACCAGATTGAGCTAAGTGGAGCCGAATGAATCTAATCTGTCACATCCAATCAGTTGATGCCCTCCCAAATGAAAGAAGAGTGGGGTGGGGTTAAAAAAAGAAATGGAGAAAAAAAAACAAAAAAAACAAAGTGAGTGAAATAGAGAGCAAAGAGATCAGACCCGCAGAGAGAGAGACAGAGAAGGGGAGGAGTGATGGAAAATGAAAGATGGAAAGTCAACTGCAGAGACAGAGAGAACTTCAATCAAAACCTCCACTTGAATAAGTCATGTCTTTCTAATAGACTCCAGGAAATAGTCATGAATATATAAAGAGGAACTGTGCATTAATCAGATCCTCTTACGTCCTCTTTGTGGCACATTGAAAATTGTACCTTTTCATTCACTAATCTGGTACAGTGACAAAGCCGAAGAGAAATGGATAGAGATGAAGCGATAAAAGAGCAGAAAGGGAATAGTTACTTCCAAAAATCTCCGCAGGCACCAAGAAATGTAGCAGGAGTATGAAAAAAAAATATATATATATATATATTCTATTGACAATTCAAGCACAAAATCCTTTTATCTCGTTTTTTCTCCATTTCTTTCAATACGTTACCCAGCGGGCCTCTGGCCATGTCGTAAATCCATACAGGCAAACACAGAGCAATAAATAACTCTGAAGGAAATGAAGCGTGATGGCTGCTCTTGAGATGCATGACACCTGTAACCTTTGCAAGACCGGAGAAAAAGAGAAGATGCAACCCGTTGTATATGTCTGATACATAAAATAAAAGCACACAAATGCACAGAGCCATAGTCTGACCAGCCATCCGTCTTTTTCTCTATATGAGAAATCAGTCTGGAATCGCGGGGCTTGAATCCAAATATGAAGGCGGGACTAACAGGCGCAGAGCAAACCAATCACAGATAAAACGAATGTGGTGTAACTATGCAACGAGCAGATCCATAATAATGTGAATAGTTGAATAATGTTTAGTTTAGTTTATTCCAGCTTATGCACTCTATGTACATTACATATACATGTACAATATTCAATACTGTTCATATACATCTCATTATGCGTACACAAGTATACATGGAAAGCTTGCTGTAAACACCATAAATATGTATATATATGTATGTAAATTTGTATGAGCAATTATGCATAGAGAAATATACACTGGGAATATGTGTATATAATTATATATAGAGAAATATAGAGAGAATATGCATATGGAATTATACATATGAAATTAGACATGGGGAATATGCATATAAGTGAATAATTACTGTTGCTTTTGTCAGAGAAATTTGAGAATACAGGGTGCAATCTGTAATTCAACTCTTATTTTTGAAGTAACTGGTCTTTTAACAATGAATAGGATCATTCTTGGCTGCAATTCTGTATTAAATATATTTACATTCTTCTATAAAAATTAAATATAACAGTGTTTTGATCTCATAACAACACTAGTAGTCCAGAAAATTGTGTCCAATATGCCTCTGTAGAACTAATGAGACCCTTTGAGAACACATGACTATTCATGTGTAGCAGAGTCAATGCAAAAATGTAAATAACAAAAGGTTAAAATTTCAAGGAAAAAGTACCCCTGTCCAGCCATCGGTCTTTGTCAATGACAAATTCATCTGGAATCTGAATCCAAATATGAGGGCGGGACTAACCAGTAATCCAATCACAGAAGATGGATGTGACGTAATTATGCAATGAGCAGATCCCCTGAGTAAAATGTTTGACTTGCTACCTTGATTTCTACAGAAGTCTTTTAAAACCCTAGTTTTACTTGAGTAATGAATGGGAATACTTTTGAACCTCTGGTTACTTGTCAAACTAAATGGGTTTTATTGTTGAATCAGAATTTGAACTTGCTTCCATCTGGTGCAACGAGCAACAGGCCTTTATTTACAGTTTTTCTCAGTCGCTTTGGTACATTTCTCCTTCATCCTCGCAATTTTTAAAACAGTATTTCTCAAAACAATTCATACAAATTGCAAAACACCATAGATTACCTGCAAAATCTCACATGCAGTGGCATACAAATTCCAGTTCAGTCTTCTAAACTTTGGGCACAAATTCTCCTCCACATTGATACAAATCTCTTTTTGTGTGATGCAGCGTGGAAATAGTCTTTTAGAAAACTGGAAGATTATCGGTTGATCTAATGCTTCACATGTTTCCCTTCATCAGAGAAAATCAAGATTCAGCTGAGAGCAATGTAAGAAGTCAAGACAGATTTAGAAAAAAAAAAAATTATGTAAATGTTTAGAAATATGTTTGATATATTATGAGAACATGTACAGACTTATGTGATGAACGATTGCCTAAATGTTATGGGGTTTCGACTATTCAACAGAGACCATGATACAACATTTTGATCAACATGACAGAAGCAACTGATAATGTAGGAAAAAGTAGAGAATTGTACATAATCATTTGCACAGATGACAAAAGCATTTGCAACTTGTTGAAAGAAATGAGAAACTGCTGTTTTATGTGAGCAAATGACACAATAATGTGCACATTGAACAGGTAGTTTTGAGAATTTCAAATCTGATCTGAGAAATGAACCAAAGCGACTGAGAAAAACTCTAATAGGGAATATTTCTACAAAATTCCCCATGAAGTACTTAGTAATATTTAAGCTAAATCACATTTTACTAATGCACCAAAGAGCTTTTTCCTGCCGAACCAAAAAAAAGAATGGCACCGGTCTAGATGTAAATTAGCATCACAAAGTCCTGGATTTTAGACGTGCAATCCACCACAGCCACATCCTGCCAATGGAGGGAAGACAAAAAAAAAAACGAAGCCGAACCGTCACTGACAAATTTTGTTGACATTATATGTACCCATACTCTGAAGAATTACACAACAGCAACAGTTTTTTTTTTTTTTTTTTATGGCAAAGGGAGGTTGGTTGGCAAGGTGTGAGGCTTTGGCAGATTAAAGTTCCATTTCACTTTGCCACAGAAACAGCTGGGATGCTTTCTTTTCACTCGGCTGGTGGTTAGACTGTGTGCATGTGTGAAAGAGTGTGTTGCTGCTGGCTACGGGTTGTCACCTGCATTGCAGCGGGAGCTAAATTTAGAGTTGACTCTGACAGAAGTATGACTGCTTACATCCATTCTACAGGCGGATGGATGGATGGATGGATGGATGGATGGATGGATGGATGGATGGATGGATGGATGGATGGATGGATAGATAGATA
>JAPTGZ010000008.1:30087181-30097844 GCA_029814645.1 Fowleria isostigma
ACATAACTCCACATGTGTTCATTCATAGTTTTGATGCCTTCAGTGAGAATCTACAATGGAAATAGTCATGAAAAGAATGAAAATGCATTGAATGAGAAGGTATGTCCAAACCTTTGGCCTGTACTGTATGTGATCATGGACCGGTGGACCAACTCCATACTGACAGACAACTGCGCCTGCATGGATGGTAAGTGTTTTTTAATGTCCATTAAAACAGTGCCAATCACTGCTGGTTCAGTCATTTCCACTGCGGTTCCATTTAACAGCTTCAACCATAAGCGTCTACGGTTTGACTCAAAGTCTGTCTGTAACAACGGTATTTGGTAAAAGTGAAAGCTGATTTTTTTTTTTTTTTTTACATTTCTATTCTGACAACCTACAGCACAACAATAACTTTTCTCCCTACTTTTCTCTCTATTTGCTCCAATCTGTCCATTTACTCCTGTTGATATACAGTGTTTTTCTGCCACCAGAATTTGTGTGATGTCAAGTGTGACGTTGACTCTGAAGTGGTCTATACTTTAGTAAAATACACCATCGAGTGGTTGTTCTGAGTTCACTTTGACAGTAGAAAAAAAATCAGACTGGAAGTTGATAGAAACATTCTCACTACAGTTTTTTACTACTGTTTTTTGTCCATTTTAGTGTTTGTACAAGCATTATCTGTAAGTATGATGTAATGGAAATGGTTAAACACTTTATACATTAATTTTCGGTTGCATATTTGAGAGTAAAAATGTTTTTGGTGCACAGTAAAATATTCTAATCACTATGCTTATCACAATACTAATTTCTATGCTAACAGCTGCGGTTCAGTGTTGTACATATGAGGATGTGCTAGTTATAGTCTGGGATTCTATTTATACTGTTGTAATGTATAACGGTAATAAGGTTTTCTAAATCTGAATCTGAATTAAAACATTTTTTTTTTTTCTGTGTAAAAAAAAAAAAAAAAGAAAACTGAACTTTTTTCGTTAATTTATGAAAACTGCCACAACATGAAAAAAGGGCCCGTCCGTGAAAAAGAGGATGTTTGTTCCCGACACTCTCTCCTTGTACTTTTATTTGGAGAATAAATATACATATTTTCATGCATTTTCAGTTGTGTTTTGAGCCCCTCTTCCTCTTTGTGATAGTAAAAGGCTTAATCGATTAGTTCATAGAAGGCTTCCCTCCCGCTATGCTGTTATTGATGCTTTTCTATTAAGTTGGCAAGGGATTGGGATTCTCTTGTGTTGCCTTTATTATGAGCTGTAATTTTGTTGCAAGTGTTTGCAGTGAAGATACTCTATCAATAAACACTATTCATGTAGACGAAAAATGCTTCATTTCAAAATCTTGTATATAACAGTTACAAAAGGAGATTCTTTTCATTTGCACTCCAAATATAATAACCTCCAACTCTATGTGAATTCACACAGTAGAATTATATATCTATATATATATTTATTTTTTTATTTTATTTTTATTTTTTTTTCCAAAATGACCAAGGATTACGCCCCTGATGACTTAAAACGTGACTGAGGCTCCCTCTCATCCTCCGCATTGTGGCTTTTATGGTCTTGTTCACCTACATGATAAAGACCATTAAGCTGCGGATGCTGACCACAGCTTCCCTCTCAATTACTGACCATAGTTTCCTGTTTGTATAATGGATAGTGAACAGCGCTTGTTTCCTTCTGACTGCTCATCTTTTGTCAGCTTGTCATTTTTTTATTTTGATATTTCTAATGAATAAATACATCTCAATGAAGTGTTATAAGAATCTTGCCTACTGTCACTTTACATGAAATGCTGACTCAACACTGTACTGGCTGTTTGTAACGATTAAGAAAATAATACAGCCTAATATAGAAAAGAAGTTTTTTTTTTTTTTTTTGTGAAAGCAAGTTATAAAGTGAGAAAACCAGTGAAATACTAATGAATAGATTCTCAGTTATCTATGATTTTGTACAATATATGGACTATCTTTTTTTTTTAATATACTGTACATGTGGACATACTGTAATGAAATGTAATGTAACTTGACATTGCAATGAACACTTTTGCACAGTAAATGATTTGGCTCATGTATTTTTAACAATGCAGAGAGCTCTATTAAATAGCATAATAGAATGTGGGTATTTGATGTAGCAAGTAAGAACTGCATCACTTCTGCAACATGTAGAGATATCAGAGTTTAAAGCTTTAAGACTCTCTGCTTGCATGCTTCCATGGTGATAGAACAGCGTAGCCTAGCCAACCTCACCATGGAAATAATGTTAATCTGGCTTAAAATAATCCATGTTTACACACCTCTTGTGATCATTTAGAGACTCATTTCACACATATATTCAGAGAAAAAAAAAAGATAGACCATCAAAAGCCATCAAACACAATGGTTATGCAATCAAGTACCAACTCCTGTGTGTATCATGTGACCAATTATTTACAAGTATTATCAGGATCAGTAGAGGTATTAACTCATAAAGGCCCAAAAAGCCACTGGCGAGCAAACCCAACTTCTGATTTAAACTGTTTAATAACTGCTGATTCACTAATTTTTTTCAACTTTTGTTAATAACTGTTGTAAAATACAGTTATTTATCTTTTCACGGTCATCAGATATGACCCGTTTGGGTATTCAGAGGCTCCTTAGTGAACATGGAAACATCATTATCTTCTACAACATTGATTCACCAGTAAAACCTATGGAGTTGGATCAATGACAGTGAATGGACACACTGGGTTTGTGTTCAGTTTATGATAGATTTGCTGAAAAACTCACTTTTTCTTCATTTTTTTCAGTTTCTGATATCAAAACACTCAACTTTAATCTGAAGTTTTATGATCATCTACATGATAAGTAAATATAAGAAACACATTATTTTCACTGAAAAAATTCAAAATACAGCAGATAATATAACAATAAATGGTGATAAATTACTTAAGAAAGGTTAAATGTACAGAAAAAACATTTAGAAAATGACACAAAAGTAGCTCTGGGTCTTTATAAGTTAAATATAACCTAAATAATATTTTAACTTATATTATTTTTTTATTATTTCTCCATTTTTTTCTGTTTTGATAACCTTTAAATTTACTGTGAGCTTTTATGGACATCTACCTGATCAGTGAATATAATATAGAAAAATACACTGAAAAAAACTCAAACTACAGAGGACAATATTAAATAAATGGTGATAAATCAATTAAGAAATGTTTGATATAGAGAAAAATGAGTATGGGGGCTGACATGACAAATTGTATTATACACCAATTATTTCCATGTATTGATATGTTTTGAAGTTCAGAAGTTATTAAACTTTTTAGATCAGAAGGTGGCTTTGGTCGTCAGTGGCTGTTTGGGTCTTTAGGCATTGAACCAAGTTTATCCTTAACGCAACAGTTATGGGATGTAAAACTTTGTAGTGTGTTGTCTGCCCACTTCCATCACTGTCATGGGAAACAGTGTTTTTGTGCATGTTGAGATTGTGTCATCATTTTCATCACAGTGGTTTGATAGGTGTCCATATGTTCTGGGCTGTGGTACAGGATGTTGGTTGTTCGCTGGGTCCAAAGAAGCTTATGGAAACTCACTGAGAGCCACGACTGCAGCCAGCCTTAATTCGCTGCGTTGCTTTAAGTCATTCTCCTTCTGCCGCTATTAAGTTGATTGATGTTAGGAAGTCGTTAATTATTACCTTTCATTCCCTTGCTGAGTCAGACAACAGGGCTCAGACTTTTTGTGGTGGTACTCCAATATGAGATCCGGTAAGTCCTATAAAGGAATAACTGGATATCTGCGTTCTGATTCTTAAATGATTCTTTCCTGATGAATTCTAAATTCTAATACCCCTTCCACAAAGCAGAGTTTAAAATTAGATCCTAAAATGTTGTGTTCTTTCTTTTACTTAAGAATATACTTTAGATTAATGAATAAAGACAAATTAAATCAGGACGTTGACTGATTACGCTACCATTTTATTAAAAATAATCCAGTAGACCATACTTAACTGGCTGAGGCTAATTTATTTAAAATGATCAGCTTTCACTCCTTTAATTCCTCTTAGCACTGAAAGAAAAGGAGGGCAATCGATCACGACTGAAACTCATTTTCCATTTTTTTAAATGGCATCTTCTGCAGCAGCCATTGACTAGAAACATAATCCCAATGCAATGCAATCAGCTCTCAGTTTATCAAGGGTTTACCACACAAGAAAATATACGATACAGTAACTAAAGCCGATTTGATTCATACACATCAGACAGCTGGTCCGTGAGATTTGAAGCTGCATACCATAGAAACAGTTTATGTGAAGGTGCCATTAGGAAATGGGCAGCTGTTTAGAAATGCCTGTTGATGTGTAGACCTCAGTCTGGATGTGCTGCAGCAAATTTAGCTGTGCACTGAAGGAGAACTGATGGAAAAACTGTGACTAGAAATGAATGAATTTTCTAGAGATAAGTCTGCATCTGGTATGCCAATAATCACGCAGTCCTACAGTCTCCAGCTTATGAATACTGTTCCACTTTGAAACAGAAAAGCCTTTACTTATAAATACCAGTAAGTGTTGGTATTTACATATCAATCCCCCCTCCCCCCTTTGCTTGTTTAGTACTTGACAAGGTACAGATAAATCAAAAAGTCTGATTATTATTATTATTATTATTGGAAGTATATGCAGAATTAGTATTGTTAATATTATTATTTTTGGATTAAATACATGGACTGTATCTGTAGTTTCTATTTTTTCACCCAGATGTGTACTTTTATCTCATTCCAGTATCAAAACTGTCTCTCTGGAGAGAATCAATTATTTTCAATTACAAAATTGTATTACTTAAATTGATGAATAGAAAGTAATACGTACTTTGCTGTATCTAATGGTGCACATTATGCATAAAAAATAAGACAAAAACAACACAAAAGACATAAGATGAAACATAGAGACTAAAGCCTGGAGAAAAGGGTGACATTTTGTTTTGAGTTCTCTTGCTGAAATTGAAAACTGATTTGCACATACAGTCCATCCTATGTGTTCCTTCAATTTCTTGTTCATTTTAATGCCTGGTACAACTAAAGGTACATTTGTTTGGATAAATATAGTTATAACAACAAAAATAGCTCATAAGAGTTTAATTTAAGAGTTGATATCTATCCATTTTCCATTGTTTTCTTGATAATAACCAAAAATCACATAAGTTCTTATATGTTATGGTATTGTATTGACAAAAAGTGCTTTTAGAAATTCAATGTTTTCTTTTATTGTCTGTTTTAGTCACATGATACACACAGGAGTTAGTAGTTGATTGTATAACCGTTGTTTTTGATGACTTTTTATAGTCTAATATTTTTTTAGTGACTGTGGAAGTCAAATTAATGTCTATTAATTTAAATATTTATTTTTTCCCCAAGTTAGAATGGTTTAATAAGCTCCAAATTACATTAATATAAAGTGACAAGTTAATTTTTCACAGAAATACTAGACCCATTACTCAAATAAGTACATTTAGTTAATTAGTACCTACAGAGCATATGCTTCTTTGCTTTTATCAAAAAAAATAAGTTGAATCAGTCTTTTTTTTTTTTTTTGCACAAATACCTATAGTTATTTACCTCTGACTCAATGGGTTTGTGGATCTTTTTGCATTTGTCATTTTTCATCACTTCTCTATTATTTCCTGCTATCTCTGTCTGTCTCCTGTCAAAACCGGCACAGGATACCCCACAAAAAAATTATTAAATAAGAAAAACCCGCTGTGTAGTCAAACAAACCCCCAGGCAAAAGCCAGGGTAAAAAGCAGGTTAAAAGTCTGTTTGAAACAAACTGCTTCACCTACTCCATAATTCTCCAGCAGGCTGTTGAAGCCTCTCCAAATCTGATATTCTTGTCGCTAAAGCACACGGGGCCATTATACCCACTGAGGCATCAGCGCTAATGTCGCATTTAAAGCCTGTTATGATGCAAAGTATATTGAGAAAGGTGTCTTGCAGACTCTCACACAATGCATGCTCACACGTTATCTAAAACTGTGCAAATATTGGTTTCATCCAGTTTGTCAAAAACGTGGTGTGTGTGTGTGTTACCTGAGGGACTGAGTCATACCTTCATTCAATGAGCAGCCCTTCACATTCAGCTCCTCTTTAAAGCGTAAAGTGTGGCTCTGAAATGGTTTTATTCACGTGAAAAGCCTGATCACTTGTACCTGGCAACACCGCCAATTTTCTCAAAATTGTTGCAGTCATTGATAGGAATTCAATTGGCGTCATGGTTGCTGTGGATGATTTTGAGTAGGGGTGGGTGGATGTGCTCGAGCTACCAACCTGGAAACATAATGCTGTGATAACAGAGTGAACTGACACATTCAGCAACACATATTGAATCATGAGTTTGACGCTTTAACTGTTAAAGACTCAACAGCCACTGGTGACAAAACCATCTACTGTTTAACCAATAATGTCCCAGTGCTACTTTTGTGTCAGAGCCCATATTATTTTTTTGCTATATCAAATAGAGCTGCACAATATTGGAAAAAAACTGATAATGTGATTTTTTTTTTTTTTTTTTAAACCGTGCGATATATATTGCGATTTTTTTTCTTTGTTTTTGGCCATTTTTTTCTTTGTGTTCAGTGATTCTTTGTATTCGGTGATTTTCATCTTCATTTTTGGTGTTTTTCTTCTTCGTTTTTGGTGATTTTCTGCTCTTTTTTCAATGTTGTTACCAGCGACTCACTCCATGTGTATGGGGCGTGGTCTACTTCAGCAAACTGAACAATTGTGATTGGTGGATGGCTGCTTGCGGTGTATGTCAGGTACACCTGAAATTAAATAAGAACATGTTGAGTTCATTTACCTCCTACATTGCAGCATTGGCGATGTGACCGTTGCACACACAACTATTGTGATGACGATGCTCAAACGATATAATCTGTAACTCTGATATCAAACTTTTCTTAGGTCATTTATAATAATAATAATAATACATTTTAGTTATATAGCAGTTTTCACAGAAAGGATTCACAAGGTGCTTTACAATAAATCAGAAGTAAAATATATCAACACAAAACAGCACGGATAAAAATACACATTTAAAAAACACAAGAATAAAAACATAAAAGCAAGTGGCAATACCCCATGCTCTAACTGAAAGCCTGTCTGAATAAGAAGGTTTTCAGCTTTTTTTAAAAAGACTCAATTGAGTTTAAAGTGCAAAGACCCAGTGGCAGAGCATTCCAAAGTCTCAGGGCCACTGCTTGGAATGCCCGATCCCCTCTATTTTTAAATGGGTAGGGGGTATGACCAACTGGCTCTGACTGGAGGAGCTCAGAGCTCATGGAGGGTTGTGCAAATCTAACATTTCTAAAATATAGGTGGGGGCTTGGCCATTTAAAGCTTTAAAAGATTAATAACTGTACTTTACATGAATTGTTTACATAGATTGATAGGATTAATGGATCAACAGGAATTAAATAGTTTAAATCAGTAGTTGGTTTTGGTTGCCAGTGGGTGTTTGGGTCTTTATGTGTTAATACCTCCACTGATCCTGTTAATACATGTAAATAATTGGTGTAAAATGCAGTTTGTCATCTTTTCATAGTCATCAAATATGACCCATTTGGATGTTCAGAGGCTTCATAATGAATGTAGAAACACTGTTAGCTTCTATAACACTGATTCAACAGTGAAATCCATGGAGTTTAACAAATTACAGTGGATGGAAGTGCTTGGTTTTATACTCATTTATTGGTATTTTTGCAAAAAAAAAAAAAAGTCACTTTTTCTTCAGTTTTCTCAGTTTCTGATATAATAGCCTTCAACTTTTATCTATCTACACAATCAGTGAAATAATTCCAGGAAAATATATGATTTTCACTGAAAAAATGTAAAATCAGGAGGATAATATTACAACAAATGGTGATAAATATCTCAAGAAAGGTTAAATATGGAGAGAAATTCATTTTCTCTATATTCACAAAAGTAATCCTGGGTCTTTATGGGTTAATGAGCAGACAGGGGTGAACATCTACCAGACACAGTGGCGGGTCAAGATCATTTCCAACCCTGATTGGCACCGTGGACCACGCAGGACATGTTGTAGAGTTTTAATGGATGTCAAAGTGATGATGTACGGCATAAGCAACACACACAGCCCCACACAAACACGATGGCAAAGATTAAAGATCGCAGCGATGTCTCTGTGGCCCTGATCGCGCACATTAGCATGCATATTGGAATGGGTAATCACAAGCAGACAGCTCTAAGTACATCAGTTCACTCCTGCAATTAGACTGTGTCTTCACATGTGTCTCGACTGACCGCTTATCTGCTATATATGCAAATAAACACGTACATAATGTCTGTTCTCTTTAAGCAACAGGAGACTTCCTCCGCTAAGTCTAATTAAAAAGAGAAGATGAAATAAAACCAATACAGGGTCAATTCTTTGGTGTGCTTCAGACAAACCAAACTACTGAAGATGGACTTGTAATACTTCTTTATGGGTTTTACAGTATTGTCACTTGGTTGTAATAGCTTTTTCGTACACCCAGTGGTGATCATCAGAGGAAGAATGTTGAAATATTTAGTAATGCATTAGAAAAAGTTGTTGGAAACAGTGTCGTTAAAATTTTTTTTAAAACATCCTCAATTTTTCATGTGTTTTTATCCTCACTTGAGAGTGTGTTTGACTCATGTATGCATTGGATCTCCTTAGCCTCTTTTCGGATATTGCGTAAAGCATGAAAAGTGGCTGGTCATGACAGTAAGTACACATACTCCACCATTTTATGCATTCAAGTGAAAGAGTAGGGTCGGAGGTGAGGGCCTAAGGAGGAGGAGGAGGGCTGTTTGGTCTTCAATGGGGAACATTTTTCAGGATCACACTGCAAAGGGTATGAGGAAATCTCCCATAATTCTGTTTGAATCCTCAAGACGGAGGTAAACACAGCAAAAAAAGTGCAGCAGTCTGTTGAAAGAAACCCACATATGTGCGTATTTTCTTTGTAAAAAAACTTCAGAATTTGTTTGTCTGTTTAATGTTGTTTCACTGTGTTGTAGAGCGCATTTCTGCAATTTGGGAGTGATAGTCGCAAAAAGATGACCAAAGCCCATGCAACAGAGACAGTTATAGCTGCCGACGGCATGTTGAATTCTTTCAGAAACAAAGTTGTCGCATCTGGTTATAGCGGCATTAATGATTTCTGATTGTGTAACAGGTCTTGGAGGGTTGTCCCATTTCATATGGGCATGTTTGAACCCCTACCCCTTACTAATGTTTCAAGGGGTTGTGCCAAGTTTAAGCCAGTTTAGTTTGAAAAAAACAACAACAACAAAAAAAAAAAACGGCTGAATTCTGTTTGTCTTCTCCTCTGTAGTCGTATATTATGCAGTCTGGTCCTTCTGGCGACATTCCTCTCCCTGGTTTATTCTTTTCTGACCATTTGATAGAACCCTGAGCAAATCACACTCTCTTTTTCTACACTTTTTCTTTTTTTGTAATATTCCAACATCAGTTTACTTCAGGTTTGTTCGACACGTATGTTACATGACTTGTACATGGTATTTTTGGTGCATTCATGCATTGCATTAGAGCTGTGATGATATACTTCCATTTTTTAATTTATTTTTTTAATCATACACCTTTAACAAAAAGAATAAGTCAAAACCCAATACGTTTAGAATTTTCCATCTGTATGTAAATACTATCAAGACATGTGTTTAAACAATCTAAAACTACATGTAGCACATCTTTTTACAGGTCTTGAACTTAATTTGTTAAAGTTTGCCACATAAACCTACAAAGTGCAGAAAGAAAAGCATCTGATTGACCATTTGAACTTATTTGGGCGTGCAAGTCTGGCTCAGCATTTAAATGATGTGATTAAATGCTACCTTTAAGTGGTTCTTTACATTAATCAAGCAGCAGTGTGAATCTGTGGTGTCGAGCACTAAGTGAACCGGTTGCTTCTCGGTTCTAAACCCTCACTCATGTGTCATGCTGCTGGCTTCATCTGTCCTTCATTGCAACCTCACAGTGGAACGTCATCCTGTTGTTGGCTCCAGACCCTCATCAGGTGGTGTGACTCATCCATTTCATCATTAAATTGGATGGGTGCATGGCTGCAAGCGGGTGCTTCTCATCAAACCGAGGCATGGTTTAATGGGTAGTAGATAGTATTGTTTTTTTTTTTTTCTTTCTGTCTTTCTTTCTTTTTTTCTTTCTTCTCTCTGTATTTCAGTCCTACTTCCTCTCTGTCAGTAATTAGATCTCTTGGTGGAATGGCTTTGCTGGAAATCAAACTTTGGTGCTGGCAAAGTTGTATATTACTTTACTTGCTGATACCGCAGTGGAATTTCTTTCAGATCTGCTTGTGTTGTTGCTAAGTAGCTGTTAGGCGGTTTGACCTTATGAAACTAGTTGTGTGCAGATGGTTGTAGCTGTGCTAGCCTAGCTCTAAAGACTGAATAAAAAGTAAAGGATTGATTTACTATAAAAAATGTGTGCAAACTTGACTGCGCACGACAACCAGGAGCGCACGCAAAATCCTTATTTAACCCATAAGGACCCAGTGTGACATATGCGTCACTTCCGAAATAAATATTTCTTTATATTTAACCGTCCTTAAGTGGTTTATCGCTATTTATTGTAATATTTTCTTCTCTGTGTTGTGAAAATCA
>JAPTGZ010000008.1:30187342-30200379 GCA_029814645.1 Fowleria isostigma
TGCTCTAAAACATAGAGGGAAGTTTGGAGTTGTCATTATTTATATATTATTATGGTATTATTTTTTTGGTGCGGCCCGCTTCAGGTCAAATTTAGCTAAATGTGGCCCCTAAACTAAATGAGTTTGAGACCCCTGATACAGATGGTGTTGTAATAGAGAGAGTGGTAGAAAAAACATTTTTGGGAATAATTATAGAGAATTAAAACAGAAAGCTCACATCAGACACATACAAGATAAACTATCAAAAAAAAAAAATCTTTATAATTGACAAAGCAAAGTATTTTTTAGATTATAATGCTCTCTACATATTGTACCGCTGTCTTGCGTTGCTGTGTGGAGATCAGTTTCTTTAGCGTTCTCTTCTCCACCATGGACTTAAAACTGTCCATCCTCAGACCGATCACAGAGCCAGACTTTTTGATGATTTTATCCAGTCTGTTGGTGTCGCTGACTCTGATGCTGCTACCCCAACAAACAGACGCAAAGAAGATGGCGCTGGCTACCACAGACTACTGGTAGAACATCTCCAACATATTGGTGCATACTCCGAAGGATCTGAGCTTCCTTAGAAAGTAGAGTCAGCTCATCCCCTTCTTGTACACAGCCTCGGTGTTGGATTTCCAGTCCAGTTCTGTCCACTGCATCACCAGTATATACAGTACTGCGCAAAATTTAAGGCGGCCTTTAGAGTTGTTTTTGCAGCGTTGAAGTGAACATGCATGTTTATTTTTCAGTCTTTTTTCTTCAGATACAACAAGAAAATACAGGGAATATGTGGATAGTCTTAAAAGACACACAAAAAGTGAAACTAAATGGGTTCTAAAGGTTAAAGTCAGTATTTAGTTTGACCACTGATCTCATGACAAATAGCAGCAAAAATCATTTGAAAACAGCTGGCATGTGTTGAATGAAAACTGGAATACAAAATCAGAAGTGAATGCCAAAAATGTCATGTTGTTCGGACAAAAGATTAACCCAAAAAGATGCAAACAGCCACCAGTGACCAGAATCATTTACTGATCTAAAATGTTAAATAACTGTTGATCCACTAATTCCATCAATACATGTAAATAATGTGTGTAAAATACAGTTTGCCGTCTTTTCACATGTGAAGTGTACAAGGGAGATCACACTAAATATGACCACTTTGGTTTGTAGAAGTTGTTTTAGGGTTTTTTTAATCATAGAAACTTTTTTTTTATTGCTGTATACACCAATAAAGATTTTAAATATGACGAATATGTGCAACTGTTGCCAGAATTAAGAAAGAAAGAAAGAAAGAAAGAAAGAAAGAAAGACAGAAAGAAAGAAAGAAAGAAAGAAAGAAAGAAAGAAAGAAAGAAAGAAAGAAAGAAAGAATTAACAGACACATAAAAGAAAGAAACTAACAAAGAAACAAAAAACAAACAAAAGAAAAAAGTAACAAAGACAAAGAAAAAAAGAAACACATTAGCTAACTAAAAAACAAATAAAGGAAAAAGAAACAAAGAAACTAAGAAAGAAACAAAATAACCAAGAAAGAAAAGCTAATACAATAGCTAAGAAACAAATAAAAACCAAAGAAACAAACATAAAACTAAGAAAGAATGAAACCAACTAAGAAACACAAAAACAAAAGAAAAACTAATAAAAAAAGAAACCAAGAAACAAACAAAGGAAAAAAAGAAACAAAGAAATAAACTAAGAAACAAACTAACCAAGACAAAACAAACACACTAGCTAACTCAGAAACAAAGAAAGAAAGAAAAAAAGAAAGAAAGAAACAAAAAAAAGTAAACACTGGCTAGATAACTAATTAAGAATCAAACAAAAATAAAGAAAACAGAAACTCGCAAACTAGCAAGGAAAGAAACAAATAAAAATTAAGAAAAAGAAATGAACAAACATACTAGTTAATTTACAAACAAAAAAAACAAAGCTAACTAGTAAAGAAAGAAAAAAGAAAAAACAAAGAAAGAACGCTGCTGTGACTGTGGGGAAAGTAATAAGTCACAGTGAAATAAGATCAACTTTGGTCATGTTCATGGATATGTTCGCATTGAATGCACAAAAAAAGTATCCGTTTAGAGGAGGAAAGGCCTGGCTGCCGAGGTTTTAAAACAGTAACCCTTTGAATAGGCCTTTAAACGTTCCATAACACATGTACATATTGGACGTTTGTCCCGTTCCAAAGCCTCCTGGTTGGTTTTCTTTGGCGTGCATTATCCCGGGCAGCTGTTGTCTCCATGCACGCAGATGTTCTATGGGGTGTTGCGAGGCTGGAGGAGTATGCAAGTCGTACATCCACAGATATTCATGCCTGTGTATTTGAGCCCTTTGTTCTGCACAGAAAGGATGAAGAGGTGTCTTTGTTATCAAATAGAAAGGAACTGTCAGTGCCCCTGCTGTTCAAATTGTGGACTTGTAGACAGGTGGAGAGATATTTTAAAAAAAAATAATAATAATAATAAAATAAATCCAAAGCAGCAAGTGGGTAAAAAAGAAATGAAATGTAGGATAGAATAAGACAGAAAAAGGCAGAGAGGGAGGGTTTGTTTTTTGACCTTTATTCATTGGAGGATTGGTCTCTCAGCATGCCTGTGGTGCAATGGGAAAGTTCTTTGAATGCTTTTTACTTGATTATTAAAGCTCAAAACTGCATATAAAAATTACCACATGAGTTACTGAGCATAACCCTTCCTCTTAACACCAAAATGAACCAACTCCACTTTTTTATACCTTGTTCTATCTTTATTTCTTGAGTGTTTGTTGAGCCACATTTTGTAATAACGTTGCATTTTGTAATAAACATCTAAAATGTAATAACTTTTTTTTATTTCATTTTGTGATAAAGCCAAGTTTTGTAATAAACTGCCACATCTTGTAATAAAGTGTCCCACCACATTTTGTCATGTATTTTGATGCATTTTGAATTTGGCCACAAGTTATTGACCTATATAATTCCATACTTCAAATAGGCATCTAACGTTATATTTGGAATATTCTGTCATACATAGAGGTATTAGGCTACATAGCTCTAAGGGAAGTTGCATAATACTCAATTTATGTCACTCTTGTCTAAATTCATTGTTTAACGAACAATAATAGGTATTATTACATAATGCACCATGTTATTACATTTCCCAGCAAATAAAAAAGTTGCAAGTGTATTTTGTAATAATCTTCTCAAAATGTAATAACTTATTTCATATTACAAAATGCAGCAGTTTATTACAAAATGCAGCAGTTTATTACAAAATGCAGCTTTATTACAAAATGAAATGAAAAAGTCATTACATTTTGAATGTTTATTACAAAATGCAGCTCAACAGTGCTTTTGTGATTTGTCTGCCCTCCTGCTCTCAGGCCCATCAGTAGTCAAACAGGCCAGGACTAGTCTGGCCGAGACCTTCACTATGAGTTAGTGTGGCTGGCTGGCTGGTCTGCCACTCTGGGGGAATGTCAGCCATGAAGGACACTATTACAGGCCTGTCACGTTTGAACCCCATAAAACACATCAGTGTATTGGTACAAAGGCATGGACTGGGACTAAAAGAGGCAGAGACTCAAAGTAGACGGACAAACACCAAAACAATGCTGTAGGACAGATCATCGATGGAAGAGGGCTGTGAGGCAGAAGGATCAGATTGGACATTGTCGCCAGTTTGCCATAACACCCAGTGTCTACAGCTGTGGAAAAAATGATTAAACCACCCTATATTTTTCTTAAATTTCTTGTTCATTTTAATGCCTGGTACAACTAAAAGTACATTTGTTGGGACAAAAATAGCTCTTAAGAGTTTAAGATCTGATATTTATCCATTTTCCATGGTTTTCTTGATAATAACCAAAATCGCATAAGTTCTTATATCGATATCTGTGGCATTGTACTGACAAAAACAGTGTTTTGAGGCATTCTATGTTTTCTTTTCCGTCTGTTTTAGTCATATGATACATACAGGACATAGTACATGATTGCATAGTCATTGTTTTTGATGACTTTTGATGGTCTAATAATGTTTTCTGTTACTGTATGTAACACTAGTAACTGTAAACAGTTATGATGGGATTTCGCACACCCACACAACTCAGGGTGAGTCACAGTTGAGGGGTTTTACAATCGTGGGAATACAGGGGTCTGGAGGTCTGATGTGAATGTTGCAATACTGACTTGGACTCCAATGTCCACCAATAGGTGGCGCTATAGTATTATGTCATTTCTTTTAGGGTGGGCCTATTATCTAATACATCAAGTTTGGTGCGGATCGGACAAAAACGACTGAGATATAACAGTTTTGTTTTTCATGGCAAGATATCAAAATTCATCTCCCCATCCTGAAGGCGTCGATGGTCACCTGCCCAATTTTGCTGCAACTTTTCATGTACAACCTCTTAAGACTTAACTGACCAAGTTTGAAGTCCATCGAGTAAAATCCCTAGAAGGAGTTTGTTCAAATAGATGACCAGTGAATGGCCAAAAATGGCTGCAAAATTCAAAATATTGTACTTCTTGTTGATCTGATGTCATGGACCCAAGAAATTTTTTTGTAGATCGTAGTGAGACACATATGTGTACCAAATTTGGTGCAGATTGGCGAAAGCAACTAGGAGCAGCGAACTTTAAGGGGCACTACTGAGTGAGCTTTTCTTTGCCATAACTCACAGTTTCTATGTATAATGACAACATTATAACATAAATCACTGTATCATTGCATATTAAAAGACTTAATTTGGAGTTATCTGGACGCCCCTGTCACTGCTGTGTATTTGATTTACATAAAGTGTAACATTGCGACACAGTGGTGCAGTGGACAGCACTCATATCTCACAGCAAGAAGGTTGTGGGTTTGATTCCAACACCAGTCGATGGTGTGAGACCTTTCTGTGTGGACTTTGCATGTTCTCTCAGTGTCTGCATGGGTTCTCTCTGGGTACTACCACTTCCTCCCACCGTCCAAAGACATGCACTGGTAAGTTAATTAATGAATCTAAATTGCCCATAGGTACCCCACCTTCTCCGTTGAGTAGCTGGGATAGGGTCCAAGCGACCCCCGCGACCCTAGTGAGGATACACTGGGTTCAGAAAATGAATGAAAGTATTACATATTTTTGTTATGACAGTTCATGTGGTCTTAACACGTCTTAAGATCCATATTTAGGAAAAAATGGCATTTAATGAACATATGATAATCAGTGTTGTGTAATAAATTACGGATTACTTGTTACTGTTAAAGAATTCCTTACCTTACAATATTACAATCTAAGAATAGAATAGAATAGAATAGAATAGAATAGAATAGAATAGAATAGAATAGGGTTTGTTGTCATTAAATTAGTTTTGCAACAAAATTGCAGGTCCTCTATGTTACCTTGGCAGGGGTAAATGTGTGAGAAGGAAACAGGACTGCAGTGTCAGGTCTTCAATTTTGGATATGCAAACATTACAATTCATCCGATTTATTCCCCCGCTGATCTGGGTTTACAAAACGGAAGAACAATAATTACATCATGAATACTGCATCACCCTCTCCTACCAGTGATTGGATCTGAGCGGTGCTGTCCTTTGCATATAGAGCGTTTTGAGTGTCTTCTAACGACATCAGTATCACTGTTAGAGGACCACGAAGAGTTCTGATAGATTCGTCATCACACTAAATTATTATGTGTCGCATTAACCACACATGGCCGCTACCTGTCCTTCAGTGCACCCGTCCAGCCTTCGATACCGAGGTGACAATCAGCAGATTCCTTATCCCTTCTTATTTTCTTCCTGTAAGAGAGTGGAAAGCCAAGACGTGAAAGAGAGGGAGTCAGAAGAAGGAAAAGAGAGGTTGAAGTGAAGGCTTGTGTTATCCAGCACCCAATGGTTTATTGATTCTCACTGTACCTCCCTCTCCTTTTCTTTTCACAGCCCAGCAGTGTAAATTGGACTGTTTTCTTCGGCAGTGATTGACATCTGCTGTCTATGAGAAATGTTTTCAAACTAGTGGTGATATTTTCAGTAGACTCAAATGCATTTAGTCTACCCCCCCCACCCCCCTTCAAATAACTAAGCTCTTTGAATGCATACAGCTTGTGATCTGACGGGTGACGAGTGTTAAGCGAAACAACCTACAGTGCATTGTGACAACTCTGTCAACAAAAAACAAAGGGGGACGACAACAAATGTGCTTCTGTCACTTATCACCAGGACTAGCAAAGCAGCACAGCCCGGTCGAAGCATGAAATCGTGTCTGGAGGGAAATCCTTTTTATGTAAAAAAAAAAAAAAAATGTTGTACTTTTGCAGAGTAAGAGCTAAGAAAAACACAGCAGAGCTTTGTCTTTCTGGCTTTTGTTTAAATGTCTGTATGTGCAGGATGTGTGGCACTGCAAGCCAAAGACATCATGTCAGGGCACAGTAAATGGCATTGTTACATTATGACTTCTCTCTTCTTCTATTATGAGTTTATCTTCCTGCTTGGCAGCTGTAAGAAAAAAAAAAAGAAGCAATTCTCAAATTGAATTGAATCTTAATATGTCTTTGTGGATTCATGTGAATAGTCCATTTAGGATGACAGTTAAATCATTATGTTGATCCGAGCGCAAAGAACATGGGTGAGCTCTTTTGCGCCAGAGTTTATTAAAATATTTTATTCCTGCAGTATCTGGATGTAACTAGCATAATTGGAAGAGCATGTGGCCACTGATTAAAAAGAGGTTCTTCATCAGCGGGGTGTCAAGTCCAGCATCATGGATCTGATTCACCCCCTTCCTGGATATTCCATAAAGTGTGAAAACATGACTGGTGGCAGCAATAGCTAGGCGTTGACTGATGAGGACACTGAATTATGCCCCAGTCTCATTGTCAGAAAAAAAAACAAAAAAACCCAACAAAATCACAGTTATTTTATCCCATATAGATCCAGTTGTATTTTTGGCAGTTCCCACATTGTTTTTGAGATTTAACCTTTCATAAGCAATTTATCTCCATTTATGATAATATTATCCTCTTTATTTTGTGTATTGTTTCTGTGAACATCATGTATTTTCCTAGATTTAATTTACTGATCATGTAGATGTTCAGCTCAGATTAAAGTTGAGAGTTATTATATCAGAAACAGAGAAGACTGAAGAAAACATTATTTTTTTAAGCAAAGCTATCAAAAGCTGAACATAAAAACAAGCCTTTCCATCCACAATCAATTACTGGTGAATTGATGTTGCAAAAGATGACACGGTTTCCACTTTCACTATGGAGCCTCTGAATGTCCAAATGGGTCATATCTGATGACCATGAAAAGACTGCAAACTGCATTTTACACCCAATTGTATTGATAGTGTGACAGTGATGGTCCTGTCGCTATACCTCTGATTGATCACGTGCCCTGGCTACTTGCCAAGGTGATGTCCCTTTGGCCGACTGGTTAGTGTGCATGACTATCACCCGGGTGTCTGGGGTTCGAAGCCCACCTAGGCCCTCTTCATCCTTGCCACATTCTGGCGTCGCCGTCAGGATCCATGTAGCACTGATTGTGGGTCCATGGATACCTAATTGTGTGGCAGCCTGCGTGAAGCAGGGGGACGTGCTTGTGGAAAGAGGGGGAGAGATGTGACAGTGACGGTCCTGTAGCTATGCCTCCGATTGATCACGTATCCTGGCTACTTGGCCAAGGGAATATCTCTTTGGCCAAGTGGTTAGCACGCATGACTATCACCTGGGAGTCTGGGGTTCGAAGCCTGTCTGGGCCTTCTTTGTCCTTGCCACAATAGGACTGGTGGATCAACATGTATTAAACATATTAGATCAGTAGATGGTTTTGGTCATTGGTGGGTATTTGAGTCTTTATGAGTTAAATAGAAAACAGTAGGCTATACTGCCACCTTTGGACAACACTACACACATTATTCAAATTTTCTTCAGTGTGACTTTTCAACATCAGCTTGAAAACAAAGCTAAAGTAAACACAGTACGCAATATATGTTTTCCGAACCTCATCATGAAATTATTATCTGTCCTGTTTGCCACTGTATTGCTGATTTTTTTTCACCTTCTTGTTTCTCTTCCTCTTCCCACTTCCTGACTTCAAATAGTTAGAAAGAGTTTATATATTGTTGTGTATTCATGAATGCTGTACCATATTTGTCCAGCAGTCTCATCAAAACAATGTCCATAGCAATGTGACTGTAAGGCTATTGTATCACAAAATTACAAATAACCCCCAAAATATTAACCCTATTGACTTGCCGTTTTTGCTAGTCTGCTCCTTGACCAAAAATACATAAGTATGCCACGCTACAGTTGTCAGCTCTTTCTGGATTATATGTGAATTCCCAGATACAACCGCACACACACAGAGGCCACTTGACTTTTATAATATAGACTTGCGTGTTGACCCATGGAATCCATGGGTTCTAGAAGCAAGAGTTGATGAAATGGGGAGCTGAGGTTTTTTTTTAGAAGTCAGCCATAACTGGAGTAAGTGAACTTGCTGAGTTTGTTGGTGTCAGTGATGATAGTTTGTTATTCATAGGTGTTTTATATATTTGTTTAAAGGGCTTTACATCATCACTGTATGACTTCATCACAGTCACATTAATTGATGTGAGCACTTAAAGGTATGTACATTGAAAAAAAAAAAGTTATGATTAAAATATGAATAATATCTTGAAGACAAAAGTTTTTCAACAATTTGATATATAAATCCAACAAATATTAGTTTTAAAAATTAGTTTATAGAGTTTTTAAAATGGCTCCTTATGGAGGAAACATAGGTGTCTATTACATTCACTGAAAAACCACCTGTCAAACAAATTGCTCCATAACTGTACATCTTATCTCAAAATTTCTTGAAGGTGAGGCTTGAGGAGAGTCTTTTGAACATATTGATGTAAAAAATGTGGAGAAAAGAAAAGCCAGAGCTGAATAAGATTGTAGGACAGTGGAGTTTGTCAAACATGTTAGAGACAGACATTTAACACTGGAGTGAATGAGAAAAAAATCAGCACTCTGTGCACTTAGAGGTCTGTAGATTAAAAACAAAACATTTGAAGATTAAATGTGAATAGTCCTTGAAACAAAAGACTTTTTCCAATTCTTGATGTATAAATTGTTGCTCAAATCCTAGAAAAGTGAGAGTTATGAAGAGTTTGTAGATTTTCTAACATAAAACCCAACCCTCTCCACTCTAAGTTAGAGAAGTGACAATTTTCAGCCAATCAACTCTCAGCATTCTGTTTCCCATGTATCTGTATGGGGTTTGGTGTATCACATTGCTGTGTGGAAAAAAACAACTAATAATTCAAAAAGTATTGGTCACATCAATAAGTAGTTTTGGCCTGTCTGATCCTTGACCCAAAATACATAAGTACCCCAAAAGGCAAAGGCTAATCTCTGTGGTTTTTCAGTTATAAAGCAGACACACAAGCATGCACTTACGCACACAGAGGCCATTTGACACTTATAAGATAGACTAGGGATGACATCAGGCCTGTTCAAGGAGGTTTCCTACTAAAATGTCATTGATAATGTTCCATTGGCTATTTAAAGCAGTTGAAATGTTGCTGTGGAGTAAATATGGTCAGGCCCCAGGAACCCCTGAGGAGCCCTAGGCAGATGGAATAACTGCAAATGTTTTTTTTCAAATCAACAGTTGATTTAAAAAAAAAAAATTGTAAAGTACTGTAGAGAGCTTTTTAGATGCAGTCAAATAACCTTGAAACAATGTCTTTGCAACATTGCTTTCAGACATAAAACAACTCTTCTGCTTAAACCAATATAGTCAATAAGCCTTGCGGTACACTTGCAAAATGAGTGGATGAGTTTTCCCAGCCTGTTTCTGAAGAATATCACATTTAAATAATACTTTCGGCTCCACAATAGTAAATAATTGTTGGCAGCTCACCAAAAGTGAACCCAAAACATTTCAATTGTCTCTGTTATACAATGGGTATTTGACCAAACTAAAAACCCAATAATTTCTTTGTCATTTTATGTAGATTTCATCAGGCTGATTTGTTTTCAAGTTGTTATTTTTGTGATTAGTTTGTATGATCGACAGCTGTAATGACCAGTCACTATCAAGATCCAATCAAACAGGCCGACATCACATTCTTGTATATTTACTGAACAAACTCAGGACCCAATTATAACAGAAAAAAAAAATCGACTATCACAAGGATGATATTATAGCAGCAGGGAGCCACATCATCTTCAGCATATTTATAGAGTCAGTAGAAAATACATGGATTCTGGAACTAGAATAATTGCGCACAAGAGATTTCCAAAACACATAACAGTCAAGAAGAGGACTGGATGTATTCTTCACAATATAGTAAAAGGAAAAATACCATTACCTTTAATAATGCAAACATTAATAAATGTATATCCTGTTATATAAAGCCCTATTTATTTTTCACAAACTTTATAATTTCATGAGGTTTTAGGTCCGACGAGCTCTTCAGCAGTGTGCTCAAGGACAAGTTAATAGAATAAACCCTCATTGTCCTGAGACAGTTGATCTTCAACCCCTCCTGTTGAAATGCAGACTCTGTAGCCAGAAGGGAAAGCTGCCAAAAGGATCATGTAGTCGCATGTCTCGACTTTTGACCTCCGTGACCATTTTTTAACCTCTACAAAAAGACATTCCAATCATGCAACTGCTCTTACTTGAATCAAGGACTGGCTTTTCCTTCCAAAAAGTAAAAGTTTAGTTTATGTTTAGTTTATTTAGAGCTTATGCACTTCATGTACAGTGGAAACTGATATACATGCACAATAATCAATACTGTTCATATACATTTCATACATGTGTACACAGTTATACATAGAAGGATCTAGGGGAAAAAAATGGAAATAAAAATAAAAAAGAGAAGAAGAGCATGCTATATGCACAAGTCTGCACAAGATCCATACAAGACGAATCTGTGTATAAAGTTATACATCGAGAACTGTACATGAAAAATATGCATATAAAAATATGCATACAAGTAGACTTTTACATCTTGAAAATAAAATATACCTAGCGGAGTATACAGGAAGGTTATTGGAGTAGAAATACATAGAAACTATACATGACATACACCTGTGTCACCTGTACAGAGAAGTATAACACATCATTATACACACAAGTCCCCACTAGTATACCACCCCTGAAGAACAAAAGCCTGAAAGGGAGTGATGAAAAATATCAGTTGACAGGTGAACTACATTAAATCACAAAAACAGACCTGAAAATCATATCACTGCAAAGTACTCTGCAGAGGTGTCAAGTAAGAAAGTACAAATACTTTGTTACCTTGAATAGAAATTTTGGTTGTCTATACTTTACTGACAGATGTGAAGTCTTGATGGATTTGGGATGAACTTGATAATGAATTTTAGTTGTTCACTTCTCGGGCAAAGATTGAAAAATGCCTCAAGTGTTAAATCATCTGGAATATTAAATTGAGATGGTTGATATGTTTTGTGGTTGCTTATTTGTGTTATGACAAGAGTACCGATGATATTTAATGTAAGGAAAAAAAGTATATCAGGTAAAAAGGATAGGCACAAAATAAGCTTTTGCTTCTAGTCTATTCCTTTGTGGTTTGATTTGTGTTTATTGTGATTATTGTACAAAGTGCAACAATTGATTTACAAACCAAAACAAACCATTGATTCATTCACTGGAGGAATTATTTTTAAGTTTGCCTTTTAATTCTATAATTCTTCTTACATTTCCACGTAATTCTCTGTACTTTCTACTCCTTACATTTTAAAAATAACCTTGTAACTCCTATTTCATTTCAGCTTGTTTTCATTCTAGTTTGTCAACGTTCAAATTAAAAATATTAAGATAAATAGCTTCATCTAGACAGGATGAATTTGATAGTGGTTGGATGAGAAGTATAAACATATACCATTCCAACACTGTTTTGATTTGTACATGATCCTTCCACCTGACTTTTTGCACCATTCCAATACTTATATTCAACTAGTCATTAAATCTTCTGCTCCATAAACACATGTTAATGCTCAGTAGGACACATATATGGCTCTATAATACATTTCCATTGGATTCAAATGCATTCATTTTCAATGGTAATATATGAGCTGAATCAGGTAAGCAAGTGCATTTTAATATAACATTATAGTCATTATGGCCTTTAAATGTTTTTTGGGAGGTGTGGTAGTGTGCTACAGACCCCTGTGGTGCCACCTAAGCTTTTGTCCTAATGGCATTGTTTTCTCCTTACATTTACTTTATACTTTAAGTAGTTTTGAAACCAGTACCAGTTTTACTTGAGTAAAAAAGTTGAGTCGATACGTCAAATTCTACAGAAGTATTTTTAAACCCTAGCTTACCTCTACCTGAGTAATGACTGTGAATACTTTTAACACCTCTGGTTCTGTGATGCTCCTGCTAATGAGGAATTGATGAGACATTATTATTCTATCTTTAATACCTTATTTTTTATGTACATTTGTTCTTTCTGAGTGTATATAGTCAGGAATAGACCACTGTGGCATCATTAGAGTTGTTTCAGTGCATTTGACATGAGGCAAAGCTTCTCTCACAACACTTCTCAGTCCATAGACAGTGTTTCCCAAGTGTGTTCACAGACAGAGTAGTATTCTACATGGCAGTTCAGTGTAGTTCCTATACTTGCTGCAGTGTTGATGAGTAATTGTGTTGGGCATAATTCAGGGTTCCCACTGTTTTTTTGTTTTTTTCCCCCTTGTCATTGTGGTATCTGGAAAGCATGCCAGTGGCTGGAGAAGGCTGGACTGAAAGACAGCACAGAGGCACTACTCATGGCGGCACAGGAAAAGGCCCTGAACACCAGAGCAATAAAGGCCAGGGTCTACCACACCAGACAAGACCCCAGGTGTAGGCTGAGACAGTCCAGCTGTAACATTGCGAGGTCCCAGGGTCCAGATAGGAGACACACCCAAAAGTGACGGAGAACAAGCAGGCCAAGATTCTGTGTGATTTCCAGATCCAGACCGAGAAGATGGTGTTGTCCAATCAGCCTGACATAGTGGTGGTGGACAAACATCGGAAGACAGCGGTAGTGATAGATGTAGCAATCCCCAGT
>JAPTGZ010000008.1:30208724-30222700 GCA_029814645.1 Fowleria isostigma
ATCACAGTGGATCTACAAATATACAATACATTTAATAACAGGCAGAATATTGGTAAACTTGCACTTCAAATATTTCATGTTATTTGTGTTTTTTGTGAAATGATAGTTTGTTTTTGTGTAAATACAGTAAAATGACATGAAAGTTTTGAGCATTTCTAGGTTATTAATGATCGTCTTTTACTGATCTGACCCACTTGGGGTTAAATTGGTCTGTTTGTGGAACCTGAATGAAAGTGATTAATATCTTCAGTGTAATTTTTACATTAAATTCCTCCTGCAGGCCGAACCGAACCCTTTGGCAGGCCGCATTTGGCCCCCGGGCCGCATGTTTGAGACCCCTGTTCTACAACATTGATTCACTAGTAAAATCCATGGAGCTGGGTCAGTGACAATGGATGAACAACTTTTTTGTAAGTTCAGTTAATGATGGATTTTAGTAAGCAAGTCTTCAGTTTTCCCTGTTTTTCATATAAAATCATCTATTTTACTTTTTGTTAAACACAGCCAGTAATTTTACTCTTTATTTTTATGAAGTTCTACATGGTTAGTAAATGAAATGTAGGAAAATACCTGATTTTTAGAGAAACAAAAAAAAGGCAAAATAAAGAAATTTATACAATTGGTGCCAGGCACAACAAACCCCACCCCTTGCATGGACATAGACTATTTTGGCGCTGATGTCATGCATGTGGTGGCAATTACTTCTGTATATGTACCAAGTTTTAAGTAAATTGAAACAAAATTGATGTCTTTTTGTTGATATTTGAAATGTTGCCCATTGTAAGTAAATGGGGGAAAAAAAAAAAAAATAAAATAAAAATATTTAACTTTGACCTACTTTTCTTAAAATCCAACCACATCTAATCTGGGTCACTGGCAATCTATAAACCTAATGTGATATGAATTTAACCAATGTTTTTGCTGCTACAAGCATATGTAATTTCACCTATTATAAATACATGGGGGGGAAAAAAAAAGATTGTAAAAATTCATTAAAAAAAATTGAATTAAATGGCGATAAATCACTTGAGGAAGGTTAGGTGTAGAGAAAAAACTCATTTGGGAACTGCCACTAAAGTAACACTGGGTCCTTATGGGTTAAGTTAAGATGATCTAAGATTTAATTAGTTTATATATTGCCTCGTGTATTTAGGAAATAAGCAATTTAAATGAATGTTCATGAATGGATATACTCTAACTAAACATCATTAAAAACCACCAAGTGGGGGAAAAAAGCCAAAATTGTCCTCCAATTGACTTGCTGTTAGATGTTAATTTATACTCATCAACAAAAGAATGACAAATTTCACCTTAGGCACAGGATCAATGCATAATCTGATTCAATTTGTGTTTACAACAAATTGAGACAAATCAGGTTGTAAAAAGTGTGATCAATCTGGATGTTTAATGGGGATAAATTGAACCAATGTGTGCTAATATTTGTCACAGGATTAATCATTTTTATTTGCGTGATGTAACTTGATCCTTTTTCAATGATTTTTCTCCAAAGTCATAACTCAAGTATCAAGTGCTATTCCTGAGCAGTTGTAAAATGAGCACGGATTGTCCCCCAGAGCACAGTCGGTGCACAATGCTTGTGTTTGTCAACCTACAGGGGAGGATGTGGTGAGGGGTGGGATTCAGAAGTGAGTCACAAGGACTACACACACACACACACACACACACACACACACACACACACATCCCAGTGCTCACTGCTTTGGGCAACATAGTCAGGCATTCAATCATTAGTGCTCAGCTAACCAGTAAATTAGTCACTGTGCTAAGATAATATTTTCAGAACATGGAAAAAGGCCAAGTATGTGATGTTGAAATTGATTAATTACTTTTTTAGCAATAAGCAGGATTTTTCCAAAGTGAAACTTCTCACTTAAGTAGTGTTTCGCTTAATGCATTTTTAACTATCTTCTCATTTGCCTCTGTATTGGGGTAGCACAATAAGATTTGCATCGATTTGCATCAATGCACCGGCATGAAAGTGTGTGAATTAAAGAGTGCACCAGACACAGTTTGTGATTAAATCAAAATGCATTGTCTGTAAGATTATTTCATGTGTAAAATAAAATGATCTGTGTAGAATGATTAGACGATGCCCTTTGTCTTTATTATTTAGACATGTGACAGTTTATTTCATATTAATGTTTGATTGATTCATTCATCCTAAACTCATTCTCAAGCATGACTCCTCGTCTTCTGGAGTTCATTTCACCAAACATTAACAAACAGCAGCACATGAATAGAAGAAGTAAGTGACAAAACAAGTGAGCAACGTCAATCACACTGCATCACTAACAGTATTAAATATAAACAAGTGGTACCAGCCACAACAAACCCAACCCCTCACACATATTGTAGAATATTTTGGCATCCATCTACTCTTTCATCCATAGTCAATATTTGTTAAAGGAGTCATATGAAGTTTTGTTGCCAAAACTGGTACTGCAGTCACATTGTAAATTGGGCATCTGCTACAAGGAGCTACAGTGGCAAGCAATGAGTCCTACACTAGACATTTCTTAATATCAAGAACATAGAGTACAGTCTTATGAACTTGAAGAGTCCCACAGAATGGACTTCTGACGAATGCAAGTCTCTGTGTAATTGAGTGGCTGTACTGATAACTTTCCTCCCTGTCTCTGCTGGATTTACACCATTGGCTCCATGATGTATTTCCCTTAAATCACCACAACACCACTGATTTGATTTCAATATATTTGTACCAGTATTTAGCAACAGCTCTCACTGGGCAGTGAGATCACAGGAGATGGTCTCTGAACTATTAGGGTCCCTAAATACACAAATAAATGTACCAAAGACTAATAAAAACAGGTTTAGCAAAATGTGACCCCTTTAAGCAGTTTGGAAACTTGGGTAGCTAGATGGATGGATGGATGGATGGATGGATGGATGGATGGATGGATGGATGGATGGATGGATGGATGGATGGATGGATGGACTTTCCATCTACTCAAGAGTCCACATCAAAGTTAAATTAAACTCTTTGTACTATACTGACTGTTGAATGTCATTGTGTTGAATCAAACTGTTTTAATTATAAAATACTGGGACGTTCTTTTGTTAGCCTCATAGCATAATTACCTCTGTTATATTTTTTGTCCAAATTCTGGTAACTTTACTCTCCTAACGCCGCTACTTAATTTTTCCTTATCAGCTATGACCTTAAAAATATGCAACTCAGGCAACTATGCTGTGAGGTTAACAATAAGTACCTTTAATTTATCGAATTGTTGACATTGGGTCATTATGCTTCGTCCATCCCTCCTCTATGGCCCATCCTCATTTCTTTCTTCATTTTCCTTCCTTTGAGTTTCAGAAGGACAAACTGGGTCTGAATAATGAATTTCCTAATATTCTCAGTCAAACTGTTGAATCGAACATCTTGGGAGTTTGGCTTTATCTCTTCTCCCATGCCATTGTTTATTTATTGCATCTTTAAACCTGATCTATTTAATATTTATTATTTTTCTCCACCTGTGACAGAAATCGTCTCCCTCAATTTAGGGCTGGCTAAGCCAACCTCATTGCCCTCTGTTGAGCGGCTATCTGAGAGCAATAGAAAGGCATCAAGCAGGTGGAGGTAGCTGGGGTCTGGAAGAGATCCCTGTAAAGCTCCTGTCAATGAGTCTAGCATCTAACAGTCTCAAGAGGGAAGAAACACACAACGCACACACACCCACACTGGCAAAGGTTGTGTGTGGGAGCCTAACATGACAGCTCCCACTGTATTGGTGGTCATATATCTGACCTTAGACCATCTCATGGTCTTTCTTTGCAAGAAATCCACATAGGGTTGGTGTTCAAATATTTGCATTGCGTTGTGAGATGGCTGCTGTAGGGCTCGATGTGAGTAATATGGGTAATATTCATACCTCTGCTCATTGCACAGAGAGCTTTTTCTGACTTGAACTGATTAGAAATACATTGCTCAGGGTTATTTGCGAATAGAAATGATGAGCTGAAATGCTGGTTTGAGGCTGCCAAAGTTGAACGGTAGTACTGCATGGTTGGACGGTATGATGTCTAATATGCTTTAAATTCAAGCAAGTGCACTTTTTCCTCATTGTTTTACTAAACGCATAAGTACCAACTTAGAAATTTGACCAAAGGCTAAAAGGAAAGGAAACGTAGTCCATTTTACAGCTGTTAGAACCAAGTTATTTTATTTTTTACACATTATATTTAAATGAATGTGCATTATAGTTTACAGAGGATAATATTATAATAAATGGTGATAAATCACTTAAAAAAAGTAAAATCTAGTGAGAAATTTATTTTGGAGCTACCACAAAAGTAGCACTGGGTCTTAATGGGTTAAAAGTGCATTCAGTCACTTATTCAAGAACTAAACACACTAAGGTTTTTGTCCAATGTAGATTAAACCATATCTGATGTAGTCATTGTCAAAACGGAATTTTACCATGAATAGAAACTTTTGATTCTTATTTTATGCTATGAAATATATAGTTAATTACCTTTACAGCGCATTACCACCATCTGCTGTTGGGAAGTGGGAATGGGCAGTGCTTGGCTACATAATGAAATAAAGCACATTCTTCATATATCGTTTAGAGTATTTAAATCACATCATGTTCCTTATTTATGCTCCAAAGTACAAACAGACAACAGTTTTTTTTTGTACTTTTGACATATGGTGTCTTTAAAACATGTAAGCTTATTTGCAGGAGGAATGTGGTGCAGTCTGCTATGCTTTAAATTCAAGCAGGTGTACTTTTTCCTCGTTCTTTTGCTAAACACGTCTGTATCAACTGAGAACTTTGACCAAAGGCTAAAAGGAAAGGAAACATAGTCCATTTTGCAGCTCCTACAGCCAATTTTCTCTCTCCTGTTCTTTATCATCTGTCAAAAAACTCTCACTTCTTACAGCCTCCTCTTCCTGCTTTTTTATTCAACACCTGTTTTATCACAGCTTCATCCTTGAAGTGGTCAAAGGAACAACACCTGTGAACCCACTAGCTTCACGTCTTCACCAATTCTCTCCTGCCACGCTGGTTGGAACGCCTATGAAATCACTGTGTTTGCTGCAGTAACATTCGTTTGCTCAATTCTTTATTATTTATCATGTTTTCTCTCATGATTATCTTGTCAGCTGGGTCGTTCCATGAAACTGAGTTTATTTTCTGGCACTTTGCCAAATTTTTAGACCCAATAACAAAAGAAAAAATTAGACATATTTACCCCCAGGATGTAGCTAATGATGACCTTGGATAAATGCAAAAAATTTATACTCCTCCGGGTTCCTACAAGTTAAATTTAAGACTTTTAAGACCTTTTTAAGACTACTTAGAACAGAATTTAATGCCTATGTCACAGCCAAAATTAGGATGAAAGGCCACTGTTCACTTTTGAAACAAGCTCTGTCTTAACATACACTGCTAATCCAATTTTAGCCATGTAAACTGTTTTGTCAGCACCACATGTAAACGTGCTAGCTATATCTGAATTATGGAACATGCATTTAAACAGCTCGCCGATTCAGTCATTGGCATCGTAGCACATGTGTTTAGCTACAGTAGAGTCCACATTGTTTCCTAATTTCGGGTTGGAAAGAGTGTAACTGAGTCGACTAACGTTACTTTGTTTGCAGCTTGGACATTTAACAGACTCATTTAAACACGATACAGTGAACAAGTTTATAGCAACATGACTTAAGATCTACCATATCAAATTTAATACATTTTAAAGACTTTTTTAAGGTGTTAAATGCAGATTTGTAAATTCAAGACTTTTAATAGTTTTCAAGACCCTGCAGGAACCCCTACTCTTGTTCTGAGCCATCCGAATACAAATGATTTTTTAAATAAAATATTGTGCCCAAAAGTAGCACCAAAATTGATAAAAGAAAAGCTGCCTAGGTGTCAGTGCATTTGATTTGGTTTGAAATGGCCTATAAATAAAGACACTGTGTTAAATGTGATGATCCTGCTCATTTATCTAATCCAGATATGTAGGTTTTTTGGTTTTTTTTAATCTCAGTCTCATTCCAGTTTTCATGTGTAGTCCACTCATGTTACATGCAGAACCTGCCCATGTAAACACAGCCAGTGATTTTGTGACAGCGGCCATTTTTGTGAAACATTCTGTCTTACATAAGTAGTTTGATTCCCAAATGTACCAGTGAGAAAGTAAAAAGACATTTTAAAAAATAGTAGTGTGGAATTTTCCTGTCACTTTTAGCATGTTACATGCAGATTATTGTACAAAAGTTAGATAAAAATGTGTTTTATCTGAAAAATAGCTTCTCTTTTATCTCAGTTTATATTTATTTTTAAAATAGACCCAAAGTGCTTCCAAACTTGCTTCATAACATTAGTCTACATCTGGTTTGAATTTTTAGTCTCTCTGTTGTATTTTAGGACCAGTTTCCTAGAGGCAGCCATCTACAAACACACAATTCCAGTGTAATGAGTCTTTAAGCATATAAAATAAATCACAATCACTAAGCTCAACCCTATTTTGAGGTTTTGTGGTTGATCATCAAAACATCGATATCTTATTCACTTCTCAGCTTCTCACTTCCCAGAATTGTGCTATTTTCTCTCTAACTCTCTTTAAGTTGTGTTCCTCAACATTACCTCAATGTGCCTTAGTCGTTCCATGCAGTTGGGTTTATTTGCATTTTCCATTTGCTCTTAAAAAACCTGAGTGGAAAGCAGAAAATTAGAAAAATTATGTTGTAAAAATGTTTTTACACCTGAGAGAGGTGGAAAAGTCAGTGTACAGATAAGAGTTAAATGTAATTGCAACTTGTAATGGTGTAATGGAAGCACAATGAGTGAATTATTATGTGTGTCTGCATATGTGGGCCAATACAGAGACTCTTTTTCACTGAATTAATGCAAGAAACAAATATTCACAGCCCTAAGGACAGTCACCACCTGGATTTAGTAAAGCAAATAGATCTGATCCTGCGTTTTGATCATTCCTGCAGTGATTAATATGTTTCAGATTCAGTTTGTCATTTCTAAAACAACCATCAGTTTGATAGAGAGTAAAGGTTGGACTGTGAAGCAAAAGATAAAGGTCATGTGGTCTGATGAGTCCAGATTGACCCTGTTCCAGAGTGATGGATGCATAAATGTGAGAAAAGAGGAGGATGAAGTGATTACCCATCATGCCTAGCACCTAAAGTTCAACTTCTGGAGCCAGGGTGATGATCTGGGGTTGACTCAGTTGGTCAGGTCTAGGTTTTGGTGTGTGCATGAAATTATTAACACAATGCTACAGTGAATGACATGAAGCAGAGCCATGCAGTAATGGCATTGAATCAAAAGCAAAATAATGAGAGACTTTCACAAAACAATAATTTTGAATCTGAAAATAATCAGTTAGTGAAAAATAATGTCAAACTTTCAAAATAATGAGAAACTTTCACAAAACAAAAACTTTGAATCTGAAAATAATCAGTTAGTGAAAAATAATGTCAAACATTCCAAATAATGAGAAACTTTCACAAAACGATGGCTTAAACTATCTATAGTAATGATAAAAAAAACACTATGTCACAATATTATTCTAATATATTACAATAAAAAACCTTCACAAAATAGTTCCTATCCTATTGTTTATAGTATATCAAAAAAGAATCGACAATCAAGTTAACTTCATGTTTTTATCAAAACACTTTTTACATTTATCAGCTCTTCAGTCCAGTTCTCAGATACCATAATGTTTTTTTTAATGAAAAATTGCATCCAATTTGTCTAGATTTTATCATGATAACTGTTATTAGGCAAAAAGAGGAGAGAAATATGCATAAATTTGCATTTTCATCTGCAATTCGTCTGAAAGCATGGCTAAAATTTGCAGTATGTGGGTGCTTCGTGAGTCTTCAGTGCTTCAGTATGTTTTACTGTGATTTGATATATAGTTGCAGAAAAAATAATTAAACCATCAAAAGTCATTAAAAACAATAGTTATGCAATCAAGTGCTAACTCCAGTGTGTATCATGTGACTAAAACTAAAAGAAAAGAAAACATAGAATGTCTAAAAACATTGTTTTTTTCAGTACAATGCCACAGCTACCAATGTAAGAACTTTTTGTGATTTTGGTTATTATCAAGAAAACCATGGAAAATGGATAGATATCAGCTCTGAAATTAAACTCTGAAGAGCTATTTTTGTTGTTATCATTATATTTGTCCAAACAAACGTACCTTTAGTTGTGCCAGGCATTAAAATTAACAAGGAAATTGAAGAAAACAAGGGTGATCTAATAAGTAATCATGTATATTCTTTTTTTAATTAAGCTGTCTGTTTTACTGTGTGTCTCTCCAAAACAAGGGTCTTCCAGCCATTTGTGAGCTTTGAGCGCAATCTATTTGCATCTGGCAAAATGCAGATGTTAGCGATAAACAAAGCTAAAATGATGTCTTTAAGTGGTGGACTGGCGCTGCCTTCTGGTCCGGTGTGCAGACAGTCTGATGAGCAGTGCAATGATTCTGGCAACCATAATGCATTTCTAGTTAAACCTTATGGTAGCTTGTCCTAAAAAGCAAGAAAAACTAGGCCATGATCAAAGATAGGAATAAAATATTCATTGTGAGAAACACAAAACTTGAACAGCATTTACGTGGTTTCCAAAAAACAATCAATGATTGCAAGAGTCTTACAAAAAATGACAGTAAATGAAGCTTGAAAATGCATGAGAGGTGAAAACGTACCAGAGCCGTACATCACAAGAGCTTAAAGCACTAAACAAAATTGGATACGCAGCAGAAAGATGTGAATGGTAAATGGATGGAGAAGTTCATTGTTTAATAATAATGATTTCCTGATTTTGTTGGTGCAAGTAAAAAAAAAAGAAAAAAAAATGCAACCTGGGCAGAGGGGAGGAAATACAGAAAAAAAAACTGTTCTCCTAAAGTGTAATCCTCTGTCTTCATCCTCCTCCTGTCTCTCTGGTTTTCAGTCTTTCCTTTCCTGGGTGACCTCAGGCTTTTCCAAAAACATTCAGCCACGGACCAGTGCCACAAGATTGACTTGGGCCTCATAGGTGCAAGAAGCGGCTGCTCAGTGGAATACATAACATTACCTCCACAATGCATACACACATACACACACTGGCAAACCAATTAGTAAGAAGCAGGCATGAAATTGAAAACATAGCAGGAATGACACACATCTAAGCTGCCAGTAAACAAGCAGATTAAAACCTGAATCAGCTGGGGGTAAAACACTGCTATAGTATACACTCATGCCATATAATTTGTTGTAGATTATGAAGTAGTATACATTAAAAGAGAAACATGTGGTTTCACTGAAGAAATGCACTTTTGTTAATTGGTTTTCCCAACAGGTGAGCACATCATAACATATCGTACATTAAAATATGAGCACCTGCCCATGATCCATCTGGAAACGGATTTCTACTCTAAGCACTTGTGTCTCATTACCCATATTCACTTCATTTATGGTGATACAGACTATGACACAAAGATGAGATGAGATGAGATGAGATGAGATGAGATGAGATGAGATGAGATGAGATGAGATAAGATAAGATAAGACTTACCCCACCGTAGGGAGACTGCAGTGTTTACAGCAGCAAAAATACATAAAACAAAGTGCAGAAGAGTGATAGTCACTTTTTTTTTGGTTTTCTCTAAATTAGAAAAGCCAAGTGGCCTCTGTGTTTGTGTGTGTGTGTGTGTGTCCGTGGATTCACACAAAATCATTAAAGAGCTGACTGCTGCAGTTTGATAAACTTAAGTATTTTTGTTCAAAGAAGAGACTAGCAAAAACAGCAAGTTGATAGGACCAATAGTTTAAGAGATATTAGTCATTTTGAAATACAATAGCCTTACACTCAAGTTGCTGGGGCCAGAGCACTTTAGCGGCGACTGCTGTACAAATGCGGTACAGCATGTATGAATACACAACAGTATAAAAACTACCACATCTTGAACCTGTGGTATCCCAGGGGTCAGCACACTTGTTCACAGTATAATTGCACATGATGATTGAAAACCTGATGTGATATGATGGGATTTACAGTGAAAAGCATAAATATATGCATGAATGTTATCAACGGAGCATTTGAATTAGTGTGGTTAATAGAGTAACATTGTGGTTTTTGTAACACCACGGCAATTTGAGACCAAAAGCAAAAAAAAAAGCTAAACTATTCCAAACATTAACACTTTAGATGCGTTTTTACATCTTTCTCTTTCTCTAGTTAATTCCATCTTCAAAAAGCCAACATGGCCACACTCAGCTGGCTGACTAGAGATGTGGAAAAGCAGTTCAGAAAGTAAGGGGTGATTTTACAGGTCCACTGTCCTCATAGGATTAGGACTTAGTTGTAAGGCTAATATGATATGCATCTGGATCCGTTCATCGATGATCCATTTCTCCACTCAACAATCCAAACAAAACAAAGATGACTGTTGAAGTTGATCCATGAATGTCAGTGATCATAGATAACGTGTAAGAATGTTGAGCAGAACCTCGTTACAAAAACTGGAATATTGAGGCAAATTTGTGACAATACTCTATAAGGGGTAAAGACTGTAAATTAAATGGTTTTAAAGATAGTTCAATATGTCATAAATATTTTACACATAAAGATTTATAGGTATGTTATGTAAGGTTTTAAAATTATAGCATTTCTCAATCACTGGGCTATGTATCAATGTTTTGTGCATGTTAGAATCTTCTCAACAGGCTATTAACTCACATTGAAGTGTCTCTATCCGAGGTCCTGAAGGGTTTTAAAGGACACATACATCCACACATACGCCCACAGACACACTCACATCACACAAGTATTTGTCACCCCAGCAGACCCCTGACATCTCTGCAGTAAGCATAGCAGGAGTCAAGGCATATATAGAGGGGTCAGTGCATTCTGTGCAATATTGTTTCTGACAAGCGAGGATTTACCTTGACAGGAGAAAGCCTTTGGGATGAAGGCGTGTCGAATGTTCACTGTATAGACCGCCTAAGTGCACAAGTGTGTGTAATGCATATAGCCATGTATTTCTTACATCAAGGCTTAAACCTGTGTGTGTGTCTGTGAAGGCAGCAGTGTAAAGGTGTGTCTTTAACAGTGTTGAGAGGATTACTTTTAAAATGTATTCCTTTACCAATTACAGAGTACATGCCCAAAAAGTAATCTGTACTGTGACCTGTTACATTACTCAATCTGAGTATTGTAATCCAAACATACTTGGAGTACTTTCAGATTTTCTTGAATTTTAATAACATATGAATGTTGTAAATCACGCCATATTTACAACATTGTAAACAGAATGATTCTTGTGTTTTAGAGCTGGATCAATGTATTCAGTCTAAGCCTTATAAACACATATTCAAAATATGATGAAACTTTAGAAGAACTGTTTCGAGACAGTAGCAGAGAAATAGGAGGTGAGGGAAACGGACACGGAGGAACACGGGTCCGACATGTGATGTACTAGTACAACCCAAAGGAACTTATTGGTGTTTTGTTTGGGTGTAGAAAAAGAGACAATGAGTCATTCAAAATAAACAGAAATTGTCTGATTTCTTCATAAACTAAATATTCCAACAGAATCTCCTGCTGTACACACTGGGTTCTGCCCTTGGATTGATTGGTGTCTACTCACTAACACAGAGACAGGGCGGATTTCACATTTGCAGATTTTATTGTTATTTTGTTTTGGCATAAGTCGCACATGGCTCAACATCAATGACCTGCTCAAGCAGATTTCTCAATTGTCTCAATCTGAAGCTTAAGCCTCATTAGCAGGTTCTTACTTAACTCCAGTTGTAAAGTTTTCAAACTGGAATCACCGGTATCCCATAGCAACGTATACAGCACTGTTCACTTTGAATGGGAGAATGTCTACTTCAAAACATGTGTCAGTTTGAGAAGCCTTAAAGATGATTATGGGACACAGACTCCGCCAATTCAAGGTATGATGAAACTTCAGAAGAACTGTTTGGAGACAGTAACAGAGAAATAGGAGGTGAGGGAAACAGACAGGGAGGAACACGGGTCTGACATGGAGATGAGGGAGACAGCAGGAAATGTGTGGAAACAGACCATCACAAATGGGAGGAGGATATAAGAGACATTTATAATGGACATTCAAGGAAAAGACAAACAACCAGACATAGAACAACATGAAGAATGACTGGTCTTCTATCTTTTTGACAGTGTAAATTCAGATTATGACTGTGGACACAAAGCGGATTCAACATAGATGTGGTTCTCATTCTCAGCTCCAGCAATGACAGAGGAAAAGGAACGGAAATGTGTGGGAAACTAATGATAGAAAATATCATAAAATAACCCACTGATTATTAAAAATGTAACTATATTCTGATTACTTTGTATTATAATTGTAACTGTAATGGAATACAGTTACTCATATTTTATATTCTGAATATGTAATCCTGTAACATGCATTCCATTACTCCTTCAACACCAGTCATTAATAGGAAAAAGCATATGATCTTCTGCTGTCCACATTCACAAAACCATCTGTTTTCTGTTAAAAAGGAAAGCACACATATCTTTTTCAGTCTCTTTTCTTTGCCGTTTTTGCCTCACCTCACCCTGCCCTCACTCACTCTGTTTTCCTCATCCCCCCCTCCATGCCTCTCTGTCTACCTCTCTCAACCCTCGACGCCATCTGTGCGATAATAATGGCACACCAGTGGGAGTTCGACTGGTGGCTCTCTGACAGTAATAAACAAGGCTGATGCCGTGGCATGCTTTCGAGGTAAGAGAAAATTAAACAGATAAGAGTCTGCGTTTTGTGGCTAGAAGGCACCGACTTTCGGTGAATGAATCCTCCTAGACACAAAGTGAAGCACTTGCTGTGAAAGGAATGGAAAACACAGACTGGGAGGGAGCACAAGACGGAGGACAAACAAATACACGGCAGTAACCAGGCGATGAGAGATGGGGGTTTTGGGAGGGACATAGTGATGGAGAGAAAGTAGGAGTGTGTGAGACGGTGGCCAAACGTCAGTGCGTTACTGTGCAGTGATTGAATTAATCAACACAATGAAGGCTTAATGATCTGTTGGCAGCTCTTGGTGTTAGTCGTCGGCCCACAGTCGTGAAACAGCATCATCAGATTGAAACAGTCCAGTTCTGATGCTTGAATGAATCCGCACAAACACGGCATCTACAAACACCCCACACTCTGAACTATCAGCACTTCAGCATAATTCAATCGTTCACTTTCAAACTAGTTAGTCATCCAGAGGGTCAGAGTTGGGAGTAACAAGTTACAAAAGTAATCTATTACAGCAGGGGTTCCCAAAGTGAAGGATGCAACATCCAGGGGTACTTGGAAGAAGCCCAGGTGGTACCTAAATTTTTTTGGGGGAAAAATACATTAAATAATTCATCATGTACTGAATAAAAAATGAGAATTAATGCTGAAATTAAAAAAAGCAATAAATGCATTCATATAATAGCTTTATTTTCAATCACTGTGTTTAATGTTTGGTGACATTTTAAGAACATTTCTTTTTTTTATTATTCAAAATGAGTTTGTTTGATTAGCAAATTTATTATGTTTTTGTTGATGAAAGGTTCATTAATTGATTAATGACCATTTTTAAATCAGAGTCAATGAAACAGGGCACTTTTCAGTTTATATTTTGCACAGCAGTGTTGAGAGTAACACATTTCAAAAATAATGCATCATGTTATGTTATCGTGGTATTGAACAGGTGCTTTTAACTGAGAGGTAAAAGTAATACAAGTCTAAATCCAAAAGATATATATACAGTTGCAGAAAGGATTCTTTGATTTCTTGTTCATTTTAATGCCTGGTACAACTAAAGATACATTTGCTTGAACAAATATAATGATAACAACAAAAATATCTCATAAGAGTTTAATTCAGAGCTGATATCTATCCATTTTCCATGGTTTTCTTGATAATAACCAAAATCACATAAGTTCTTACAT
>JAPTGZ010000008.1:30329911-30342010 GCA_029814645.1 Fowleria isostigma
AAAAGTTATACACACACACACACACACACACACACACACACACATATATATATATATATATATATATACACACACACACACACATATATATACCTGCAATGTAATATATTTTTAAAGAAGATATTAAATAATATAAGATTCAAATATTTTTAAACTACTAATTTTTTTAATCTAAATTTAACATTTAGCATCTATCAAGTGTGATGCATAAAATATATCATAAACACAATATTTTTTTGTTTGTATTATGTTAAAAGTGGTAATAAACATTTCAATTAAAAAAAAAAAAAAGAAAAAGATTTTTGTGGCTAGATTTTAATGGGTCAGATTTTACAGGTTAACTGAACATAAACCCAATGTGTCCATCCACTATCATTGATCCAACTCATTCATTCATTCATTCATTCATTCATTCATTCATTCATTCATTCATTCATTCATTTCCCAATGGTTTTTACTGATGAATCAATGTTGTAGAAGATGACGGTGTTTCCACGGTAACTATGGAGCCTCTGAATGTCCAACTGGGTCATATCTGATGACCATAAAAAGATGATATGTTGTATTTTACATTTTTCTTTTTTTTTTTACACCGATTATTGACATGATTGATAGGATTAGTGGATCATCAGTAACATCAGTAGATGGTATTGGTCGCCGGTGGCTGTTTGGGTCTTTATGGGTTCATGGGAATTTAATTGTAATTCATTGCATAATTTTAGATAAAAAGACAAATGTGTTTCATCATATAACATCACCACATGATTTCAACTGACAAAAGTTTACATTTTCAAGCTGCTGGGTTAATTTTTTTCACATTGTTCCCCTAAACACAAGGAGTTTGTTTTGTATTTCAGTCATCTGTTGTGGCATTTGTTTCCCAGAAAATCTTATCCCACTGATTAATTCTTTTTTTTTTTTTTCTTTGATAACAGGTGTCGAGAAGGCTACCAGGGAATCCGCTGTGACCAGTTTCTGCCGAAGACGGACTCCATCCTTTCTGACCCAAGTAAGAATTCACTAATAAACCATGTGACCCTTACACTTAAACATAAACCCAACAAGTAGAAGCCAAGGTGTCATGTTTCTCACACGCATTAATTTTTCAGATCACTACTCTGCATTAATGAAGGAAAAAGTACTTCCTCAGTACCTTCCCCTTACCATCTTTTATGTAACTACACGTATCTTCAATACAGTTTAATGCAAGTGCTGCAGGAAGGTCAGTGTGAGCTGACCATCACCCTGGTTCCTTCAAATACAATGGGATTTTTCCATTGACTTTTGGATTATTGCACAAATTAAGCTCCGTGGCAAACACAAACCAGACTCAGAGTCACTAGTTTCAATCACTTTCACATGTCCACATGAGTTTTGTCTCTTTTTTTTTTTTGATAAACTTTGATAAATAAATAAGCATCAATGGCATAATACACGGACAATTGAAAGGTTATTTTTGTAAAAGCTACTTGTATTGATTTATCATGAGCTATTTATACCATTTATGTGAACAGTGAGAAATGTTACAAAGTTGAGTGGACATGAATGAACCATGGCAACAAATTACACCTTTCTTATGGAATGGAGTTACATTTCTTCATTAAACCATAAAGACCCAGTGCTACTTAAATGGTAGTTCCTAAATAATTGTTTTTTTTTCTCAATATTTAACATTCCTGAAGTGATTTACCATAATTTATTTCGAAATAATCTTCTGTGTTTTGCATTTTTCTGGTGAAAGTCAGGCATTTCCCAATGTTTGATGTACTGATATAGACGTTCCTAAACGCTCAGATTAAACTTGAGTGTTATTATACCAAAAAATAGAGATAACTGAAGAAATAGAGACTTTTTCAGTAAAATAAAGCATTATATGAACAAAACTCAAGTGTGTCCATCCACTGTCATTTATCTAATTCCATGGCTTTAACAGATGAACCAAGGTTGTAGAGTATGACAGTGTTTCCACGGTAACTACAGAGCCTCTGAATGTCCAAATGGATCATATCTGATGACCATGAAAAAGATGACAAACTGTATTTTACACCAATTATTCATTTGTATTGATAGGACCAGTGGACCAACAGGTATTAAATCGTTAACAGTGGATGGTTTTGTTCACTGGTGGATGTTTGGGTCTTTATGTGTTAAAATGCACTAGAATTATTTCAATAAATTTAAGGAATTTTCTTGTCAAATTGGTTATATCAAATATTTGTATTGTACTCAAAATTACATTTTATTTCTTCTATATATTTACTTGCAGGATAAAAAAGAAAAACGGGGAAAAATAAAGATCAAAATACAATACATTGTGTAACCAAGATAAAAACTGATTTTGAAAAACAATTTAATATATTATCACAATAAATCTACCTAATACTGATGCATAATACTGTTTTCTTTCTGTAGCTTTCTAAGTAATCATAGTAATATTTTACTGTTTATGTACTATATGTAATTAGAATACTTGAAGATAATTTTGTGTCTTTATAATTCAAGTAAAGGGAAAAAAGGCAAACAAAAAATATAGTTTTGAAGCAAAAACAATATCAAGATTTGGAAATAAAAATAAAGGTTTCACAATGTTTAGCTTAACAAAATGGATTATGTTCTCATTTTCTTTCATTTCAAATCTGAAACATCCACTTGCAGGCCAAAATGTTTAGCCATGTTAAAAGTTTTGTTTGCAAGTCCAAAGGTGTGAATCAAAAAGAACTTGCAGACAAAACTTTTAAAATGACAAAACATTTTGGCCTTCAAACAGAAGTTTCAGATTTGAAATGAAAGAAAATCAGAACATAATCCATTTTGTTACACATTGTTAAACATTTTGAAACCTTCATTTTTGTTTCAAAACTGTATTTTTGTTTGCCCTTTTTTTTTTTTTCTTTTGCTTGAATAATAAAGACACAAAATTATCTTCATAGAAAAAAGCATTAGAATGAAAATGAGACCCAGTCTGGGACCAGGGTTAGATAACCCTATTATCTACTGTGTAGTTTCAATAAACCCAATGAGGCTGAAGGTGAGTTAACATGTTCAGTGTCATGACGTTTAACCTCCCCAGAAACCAATCTCTTTTTGCCTCTTGTTAGAAAGCAATTTTAAAGCACATAAAAGCTTAAACTGTCACTGGTTTTGTTTTTACTTGCATAATTTAAGTTATGCAGAAAAAGTGAAAATCTCTTAAGCTTGTGAAACCTTTTTGGACAAACCTTATTTCAGGCATCCGACCAAAAACCCACTCAAAGAGCTCTGAGACAAAGGAACCGGAGGTGCAAAACACTAATTCATTACTGGGTTTTAAGACTCGCCTTTGCAGCACTCTGTATATAGTACAATTAGCCTGGTTGTAATTAAAGGAGCACTCAGCCAGAATGTTAAAATATTCACCTTGGGAAATAGGAATACGTCTTGATGCATATTTCAAGTGTTATTCAAGGGATGCTTTCAGTAATTGCAGCGTTTCTCTTTAGTCATATTGAACGTCAATGCGCTATAACCATTAGTGCACCCATAGTAAACTTGTGTATGTAAGACACCGGAAGACTGCTCGCATGTGAACTTACCCGCTAGATAATCGCTGCCACTCTAATCAAATACACCTAGCATCCCAGGTGAGCAGCAGCCTTTGATTAGAAAATCAGCCGGGCTGGCGGTTAAAAAATTGAAAAGCAATGCAGTTACATGCATTGATACACATGGTGAAACAAGATCAGAGGAAAGTAGAATAAGTTTTCCTTGGCAAAAACTACTAACTTGGATTTGCTGGTTTTCAACACAGTTACAAAAAAAAAAATGAAAAGGCAAGAAAGCCAAATATGGTCTGGAAACTAACAAAACTTAGCATGCACGCTCCTGTTTCTAACAATCAATCAAGTTTGCATTAATGTTTCACAAAAAATTAAAGTGTTTTAACCCTTGTGTGGTGTTTATATTTGTGTTATTCAGCCAGTGTTCTTGGGTGTGGTGAACCTGCGGCATTTGTTGTTTTTTAATTCAACATAATCAAACAATTTCATGTTAAAATACTCTACAGATTTTACTTCATCCCAATTACAAGCTATATAAAATGCATTAATGTTTAATATTTACCTTTTTCCTTTGCAAGATCACATTTAAGTATTAAAGTGCTACCCATTTTTAGTTTGTTTTTTAAACAAAATGTAATATAATCAAGATATAAAAATATATACATATATATTATTACTCATCATTTTTGTATGAGTTTCAATTTGTATCATATTTGATACATTGGGTCTCAATGCTCAACTATATATATATATTATTTTTAACAAACAAAAACATAATATAACACAAACATGTCTAACAAATTGGTAATTCCAATGCTCCATAAGAACATTTTTCAGTGCTACTATCATGCAGCAATGAAGTCTTAAAGACATTTTGTAGTGTCACTGGAAAGGCCTCTGGTGAACTTATTACTGCCCACTAGTGGATTATCCATGTATTGCATGTATCTAATTGTATACATCAGGTTTTTCAAGAAAAAAATATCACCCTGATCATGTAGAGGGCTTCAAAACTCATGTATCAAATACAATAAATTTGGCATTACCAGGTTAATAAAAAATGAAAATGGGTCCCACAGACCCAAACACCATACAAGGGTTAATGAACATCTGTTACAGTAGTCCTTCTGTAGACAAAACTTCATCTATCCCCACTTTGTCTTTTTTCATTTTCTCTATTCACTGCCTCTGCACATACCCTCTCCTGCTCGGACTAATGTCGCTTCTTCCTTTTCCTTTATCTCCCGAAGACATAGTCCTCTCAATGTCACATAGCTGAGGCAGGAACACAAATTGCACTAACTTCTATCCTAACCACTCACTATCTCCACCATATTAATTTCCCTGTTCCTCTCGGCCCATTCTAAATAAATAAATAAATAAATAAAAATATGGAATCTTGTCATTGGGACACTAACACTGTGGTGGTACAAGAGCTTATCTGTGATTCTCTACTAACAAGCTGTATTCTGTAATAGCGCCAATTTCCATTAAAGGACAGTTTTACTTTGAATTTGTCCAATGTCAAAAACCCCTGACTGTGGTAATACTATAAAATACAAAATACTCATTATGAATATGGAATTTTCTCCTTCATTGCAAAGGAGAATGTGCCATAAATGAGACTTGCAGATTAAGTATGGCAAAGGCAAAAACACTGTTATCACTAGCGCTTTGTTAATATTCTTTACTTTCCAGATCATTAATTAAGTCTCTGTAATGAGGTTTTTAATTCCAAGCAAGTATTAGGGTAATTGTCCTTGTTCAAGCGACATTGGTGTTCAGTGAAGTGACACCCATCTCTTTGTTTGTACACTAACCTACTGACCTGAACGTATTGCTAGCTAAGAGCTGTTACCATCCTCATCGCTTAAACAATTTGTCAAATGTCAGATTGAAACAGCCGCTGATTGTGTATCTGCGGAGAATATAAAGGAAAGCTCATTTAGAAAGACTTAAGTGGAGGAATTTAGACACACAAGAAGACAAATTTAGAATTAAGAAGTCTCCTCCTGCTGGGACCCCACCTGGGGGAGCAGGATTATGGGGTCAGAGAGGTAACATCAGGTTTAACCCTGAGGTTTGGGTCACGATGATAGTCACTATTCACCAGGAGACATCGCCATGGTAACCAATGCTGCAAAATAGCTGATCAAAATGTAGGGGGGAAAAAAAAAAAACCCACAACCTAGAAACCGATCAGTTTGCTTAAGGCGACAGCGTTCTTAGAAAATCCTGGGGAACTCGGCGCCTGGGTAGAGAGGAGGAGAGAAGAAAAAGGAGAGTTTTTAGAGACAGCCTTAAACCCTTTAGTTTCCTCTGACAAGCATCTATATGAGAGACATAACAGAGTCTCAGGGGATGGTACTGCTTCTCTTTGTTGTGTAGACCTTTGTATAGAGATTTAATCTGAAATAAAACTCTACAGATTAAAGCGCTAAAGCCTTACACTTGAAAGAGTGAGTCTCAAACTGTCTGAAATCAGAACACATCTAAGCAACACATCGATTTAATAGGATACACAGTTCTAATTAGTGTCTGATCCACTTGTGTCCTAATGATGTGATATTGATAAGAATATTAACACACACATGCACACAGCTTTCCTTCCTAGCTTCAACTGCAGCAGCTGTGATACTCTCACCCCTGATTATACACTATATAGACAAAAATATTGGGACACATTGCTTTCAGCTGTTTAAATGCTAACGGGCTGGGATACAAATGGTGTTGTAGTCAAGGCCGGCTAGACCCAGACCAAGACACTGCTGAGACTGAAGGACATCGAGACCAAGACCATGACACACCAAGGGCTCATTTATGCTCTATGGAGTGTTCTGTCCGTCCCCTGCGTACATTACATGCATAATTCTGTCCGTTTTCCAGGAGCTTGCGAATGTGTACCTGGACAGATGAAACAAAGCAATACCACCAGGAACCATGGAGGCAGTGTGAAGATTTGAAGAGAATCATTTCCATAAATAGTGAAACTTTTCAGAGGGCAAAGTTAGTGAAAAACTACCGACATATTTATGAAAACTACCCTTCGCGACCTCTTCTGTCGTCACATTGTTGACATTCTTCTTCCTCTCAAAAAACTTAACCCTTCTTCATGGTATTTGGCCACTATAGTAATTAAGAGTAGTGCCCTCTGGTGGATTGATTAGAAAACACTCATTTGAATGTGCAGGATGCATTGAAGTATGAAGGCAGTGACGCATCTCAACGTTAGAAACGGACGTATTTATGAACATAGAGCAAGTATAAATGAGCCTTTAGGTGAGACTAAGACCAAGTGAACAGAAATCAAAAAGAGACTGGCGTTAGAATCGACATGACAAGATTTCTCATATCAAGCGTAGAGAAAAAGGCATTGCTATAAACTGTCATTCCTAGTTCAATCAAATTTATCTTTTCTATTATATTGTCCTTATGTCTCGAAGAGGGCATGTAATAAATAATGAAACTATTCTGTGATGATATGGTTTTTGTACAAATCTCATGGGGACCACTATGTCACAGACCATGACAAGAACAAGACGACAAAAAAAAAAAAAAAAAAATGGTCTCAAGGCCAAGACTGATCTTGAAAACACTAGATACAAAACAATAAAAAATATCACAATATATTTTTACACATTGTAATTATATTGCAATATGTATCATTGCACTAAATGTTTTTACTTCATATTTAGGATTTATTTTTATTAAGTCAACATGCTTCAGACATTGTTTTTTTCATAATTTTACTCAACGTTGAAGTAAAAAAATATATATATATTACAACTGATCTGTCTATATCCACCCATGTAATACTAATTTTATATTTATCATAATAATTAAAGACAACTTACACAAAAATGTGTATCTTGATGATAATACTTCAAATCATCAGAAATGGGATGTCCTAAAACCTGTAGATGTGATGTGTTTCAGTATTTTTGTCTTTACAATGTGTGTTTAAATCCAGATTTGTTCAACATTACAGTTCATATAATAGCTGCATATTCAGTCTTATGAGAATATACAGCTCTAAATTTGTACATTTTTGACTGATCAGGTATCTTTTTAAAAAGCCATATATCAGTTAATTCTCCCCGAGTGCTCTCATTGGTAGTTCAGTGGTTTTATATGACAATGTTAATGGTTAATGCTCATGTTAGGTAGTTTGAGTATTGGACAGGTAAAATGCACAAACTGAATTTCCTTATATGGGGATAGTAAAATGCGTTAACCTAACTTAATCTAGTACCCCTTTTACACCAACATACTCGGCTACACTGAAAAACCCAAGTTGGCTTAATTAGTTCATAACCACTGTTGTGATGACACATATTTGTGATCAGTTTAGCAGAATCAGATCACACAAATATAGAACTGACATGGTGGATAGGCTTCTGGTGTGGGTCAAAGATCAGGAAAATAAACCTGTGTTAGATTAAAATGCATCAAATCACCAAATTTTTTTTTTTTTTTTTTACTGCAAATTATTGTCCTGATCACTCATTTATAACTTCTCATCCTAATCCTACCCTAAAACTTTATTAGTGAGCACAGAATATAATCTCAGAAACTGATTTTAAAATTAATGAATAGGTTTTGTATTCTTGGTTTCATTTAATATTTTTAGTGCTGTAAAACAATTGACATTTTAAATTGGATTAATCACAAGGTTGCTGTGAATTAATTTCAATTAATCACAATTAACTATCTTTCATTTTCAGTCTATATTAATCACATTTCATTTTACATGAGCAAACAGACTCAAGAAAGAGGGGTATATGTATAGTAATATAATATTTATGCACTTAATATGTTTATTAAACACCTTCAACAGTTTCAACAAAACTTGAATCAACTGTTCTATCTTGGAGTTTTTTTGGTGCTCATATTTCCATCCAGAGGGCCAACTCTGGTACTGTTAAGCATCTCCATCATTATGGGTTGGTTCTGTTACCTGTCACTACCAGATCAACTGCCCATTTGTGAATGCATAATGGTAACTCTACTTAGACAGACTACCCAAAATCCATTGGCAGAGCCATTCAGAGTCATTCTGTGCTGTAAATGTGTTAATTGTGTTTAATTTTTTTTTTATCAGAACAATCATGATTATGGATTAATCTGTGTTAATGCTTTAATTTTGACAGCCCTAAAAACAGTATGTTACATTATTGCACACAAAACAGTATCAAGGGTCACTGTGGTAGGTCAAGTCAACCTCTATTTAGCTCTGATATTAATGAGAATCTAGGTTTCATGTATAATATTTACAGTTACTGGTCAATTTCTGTGACTTAAAATGGCCAGACAACCATTTTGTTTTGGGTTTTTTTTTGTTGTTTTTTTTTCTGGCTGGGACACAGGTGGGCTTTTTTCTTTCTAAAGTGGACTTGTATATTCTTTTCATTTCCAGAGGCCTTTTGTTCATGTTTGTAGGAAAACCAATACCTGACTTTCTCTCTGTGTTTTATAAATATAAGTTCAAGTCTCTGAAGTGTTTGTGGCACCTTAGAGGCTTTAGAAAACTCCATCTAACTCCAGGGGTGAAGAGAATTGAGTTTCAACATCAAGGAACAAAGTTGTTCTCTAACAAACCAAGAACTAAACCTTAACCATAACCCTTAAATTGGTTTTCTTGCCTTAGTCAGTTAGTGTCTATTATCAACATGAAGCTTTCAGGTGAATTTCCATATAAATTGTCTGAGAGTTACCAAACCATCACTGAGAAATGAGAAACTAAGAGGAGGAAAGTCCTCAAACTTTTTGGCATCCTGGCTGAACCTCACACACACAACTCCTACACCTTTTTATTCATTTTTTTTCTATCAAGTTTTACTTGCACTGCTTTCCTCATTCATTTCTGATCTCATCCAGCTATTCTTTGCTACTTTCTCTTACTCTATGCCAAATCTCTATCCTCAGTTCATTTTGTAATAGTAAGAATTGATCGACCTACTTTCAGGTCATTCTTCTCACAGGCTTCGATCCCTTTCTCAACTACCCTCTTTATTTCTGACAAGTCCCTGTTCTCTGTTATCTAGTACAAAACACAATGTCATATAGCTTATGGATTTCCTTTTTCAGTAAAACCACCTTTTTCTTTCTCTTTTTTTGCCTATTTCATTCTACTTCTCCGTGCTTCAAAAAGTTGGTAAGTGCAAAGTTGGAAAAGAAGAGGGGTGGATTGTGGGAGCCCTCTTCTTTCCTCTCCTCTCAGATAATCTTGTCACAGCATCATTCTCCTTGACTCCTTTGCTCGCAGCTCATCAAACCCTAATTTCCCGGGTTACCCTTTTGTCTTGTGCTCGAGTGTACCTCAGTGTTGACATCCCTGTTCCCTCTTCCAAATTTCCCTCCAGACTGACCCCTCTCGCCCCCATCTGTCTTTTGCTAACCTCCTTCGTGCCATCTTTTCCTCAACGCGCATCTTGTCCAAACGTCAGACCTCATCCTTTTTCCCCAGCCTATAGTTCTCTGTCCAACTCATCTCCTAACACTAAGTGGCACGGGCCTCAGATGGACAGAGGCTTCAACCGTGCCAGCTAAAAGAGGTTCACCAGCAGGGCAGACAAACGCTGCCAAGGACCTCTGGCATGCTGCGGTCCCCACGGAAACCAAGGAAGGGAGCAAGCAAGGAGGAGGGAGACTGGATGAAAGAGGTCACATCTTGTGAGCCGGGGCTATCACACTGGCCCAGGGTCTCGAAGGACAAAAGGAGAGTCATGACTCCAGTGGCTGCACAGACACAATGAGAGGGAGATACTGAGCAGGGCAGGGAGAGGAAATACTACATAATGAATGCAAATACACACCACATGGAGAGGGCTGCATGTCTTCCTGTCTCTAAAGCAGTGTATGACTTTCATTACTGATTTTTTTCAAATCTCTAAAATTTGAGGTATAGCCTAATTATCGCTAATCCATTAGTCTTTCCGTGCTTACGTACCTGAATCACTTTCCCCACTTTGAACAACTTCGAAGATGATGCCATTATAAACACAACCCACTTGTTAATAACAAGCTAAAACATCACTCGGGCCTTTTTAGTAATTTTATCACAAAATGTATTGTGAGAATGAGTTCTACGCAGCCGCAAAAGCAACAAAGATGGTGACTAAGCGAAAGTGGTTTCTCATAATTCAGCAAGAAAATGAGCCAGATCGCTACAATGTAAATTTATACAGTTCACCAGGGTTGTTTTGAGTATTGTCGGTGGTTGGAGGTAAAGGCGATGTTTAGGTACAGCACTCATGAAGAGACACTGAAATTGCTGCTACAAGGAATTCCCATTCTCACAATACACTTTGTGACAAAATTTACGAAAAGGCTGACATTTCTACTAGTATTTAAATGTCATTTATACAGTGGCCGGCTCTCACTGAACAGTGAGACCGCGGGCTTGGTTTTCTAGCCCAGGCCCGGCTCTCCTGACAGCCCGGTGCCAGCAGCTCTCTCTGGGTTTCACCTGAGACTGGGCGGCTGTTTCACCAGGCGGTGAGGGCCAGCAGCCGGCCCTGTATAAATGACATGTAAATACTAGTACATTTGTATTGAAATTAAATCAGCGACACTGATAATTTAAGGGAAATACGTTCTGGAGCTGATGGTGTAAGTACAGCAGACAGGGAGGACAGTTCACAAGTACAGCAGTTCAATTACAGAGAGACTTGCATTTTTAGAAAGTCTGTTCTCTGGGACCTTTCTTACCAAGACCTTACTCTCTGTTCTTCCTATTGAGAAATGGCCGGTGTAGGACTCATCGTTGGCTCTCACTGGGTGGTGAGACTGTGGGAGAGCCCAACCCATGGCGGTGAGACCCGGCATCGGTCTTCAAATTCTTCTGTGCTTTCTCCATCCTTCAAAACACCTCCTATACATGTCCTTGCTTTGTTTCACTTTGTCATGATGCATTTGGGAATCATAACAAGACCTTTTAGGTTTAATAATGTCAGACACTTGTGTTCCAAACTGTCGCTCAGTTGGAAGTGGCAACCTGGATTCCCAAACGCTACTGACTTGGTGACTGGGTGATGGGTTAAGGGTGGTGCAAGAGGCCAAAACACAAAACGACAACATAAACAGTAGTTGTGGGCTACTGCTTAGCTTTTCAAATGTGAATATTCTGGCTGCACTACTACTGTCAATGATATCAGTACTTAAAATGGATATGATTCCTTAATGTCTGGTGACATTCAGGGCCATTTTATGATTACTTGCCACACAATACTTGTATTCAACTCCTTTAAGTAAGAAAACAAAGTATTTGTACTTCATTACTTGACACCTCTGGTTATATCACTGATAACGTTAATGCATTGCTGTTGTTGCACAGTCATTATCATGAAGCTGTGTGTAATTTTTTTTTTTGTTAGACAGCATCACAGTTATACAGTAATGGTTTTTTATCACTGCAGTAACTTGAAAATGACCTAGAAGTGGCTGTTGGTTAGCTGAATTGTGATTAAACACTTTATATACATATGCAGTACAGGCCAAAAGTTTGGACACACCTTTTCATTCAATGCATTTTCTTTATTTTCAAAAAATAACCAAAAATGAA
>JAPTGZ010000008.1:30450759-30467149 GCA_029814645.1 Fowleria isostigma
ATTAAAAATGAACAGGTTTTAGAACTCTGCTGTTCACTATGGTAAAAAATACCAACATTTATTATGTCTTATATAATAATAACTTCTGCACTCTCCATGTTGTCTCTTAGAGGTGGTTCCATGTCTCACAGCCCAAGTCAGAGAACTCGGGCAGCCCATTGGTCAGCTCCGCGAAGGACCCCACCCATATCCAGAGGACGACTAAATCCAATTGGAGGGTCCAAGTATTCAGGCCCCGCCTACCAACACCTACAGGAAGTGGACTCATCTGAGAAGGAGGCTGAAGCGCAGAAAGGGTGAGGAGACTACATTAAAGACACGTTTTTCACTTCAAATGGCTGATTCTACTGACTTTATATTAAATATGACATTGGAATTTATTTGTAATTTTATTTACCAGTGCACAGGTGCTAGTTGTATTTGGAATATACTTGAAAAAATAATTCCTAACCCCAACCCTAACCCTAGAAAGGAATTTCACTCATATGAAATTTTTAAATCTGTTTTTTTTATTAATTTTAATAATCAAAACAACCACTTGTTGCTTACATTTCACCACTGACCAGTCTATAAACACTGATATTTACACAGATCAGCCATAACATTGTGACCACTGACAGGAGAAATGGTACTAATAATACTGATACTAATAATACTGATTATTTCATTACAATGGTTCCTTTCATTAGGTTGGAAATACTATACAGTGAGTGAACATTTAGTCCTTGAGGCTGATGTGTTGGAAGCAGCAAAATGAGCAACATACTGATCTGAGTGACTTTGACCAGGTCCATATTGTAACGGTGATGACGGTCAGAGCATCTCCACAACTGCAGGTCTTGTTGAGTGTTCCTGGTCTGCAAAGGTTAGTATCGACCAAAAATGGATTAAGGAAGGACATTCCAATCTCAGGATAATGGATTATCTGTAGGAGGTGTTGGACCAGTAAATCTGACCCATGTCTTTAGATCCACCTCTCTACTTCCACAAATTCAAGGATCTACTGATAACGTCTTGGTAGAGATACCACAGTAGACCTTGGGGGTCAGAGCTGTTTATGTGGAAAAAGGGGGATCTACACAATATTAGACAGGTGGTAAAAATGTTCTGATCCCATAGATGCTCTGAGTCTTGTCCTTTAAATACTTTTGGTTGGTTCTGACTACTTAACACTGGGAACGAACAAGATCTGGAGATGTTCTGACCCAGTGATTTGACCATCCCAATTTCACACTTTTCAAAATTGCTCAGATTTTTTGTTATCCCCACAAACATAATGAACCAAAAACATAGTAAAAATTTGCAGCTTTTAATGTAATAATCCCACAGATGTAATAACTTTCCCACATACATAATAACAGTTGCCTACCACAAATATAATACCTAATTTCCCACAAACTAATACATATTACTTTTGTTTGGATGTATTACGTTTGTAGGATGGTAAAAATCTTCAGTTTCCAAAAATTGTAATAACTTCCAACAAATGTAATAAATAAGTACATCACAAATCATGCATGCATGAATATTCATTTATCTTCCTTTTTCTTCCCAGAAATGTTGTAAAGGTTTAATTACAAAAGCTTCAGCATGAACTGGATAATATTTATTATAATTAAGCATAATAGAAATCTATGTTTTAACCATATAAATAAAAAGATATGATTATGAGAACAACGGAGAGGGTAAGTATTACATTTATGGGAGGCGACTGTTATTACATTTGTGGGATTATTACATCAAAAGCTGAAAATTTGTATTACGCTTGTGGGGGTTTTTTGGTTGTTGTTTTTTTTACGTTTGTGGGAGTTATTACGTTTGTGGGGTTAATATTCCTCCTCTTGCCCACTCTGTCACTAACACATCAACCAAATGTCCACTTTCTGCCTATTATATCCAACCTTACATTTCCCATTGTAATGACATAATCAAATAATGAATACCACTTCACCTCTCAGTGGATATAATGCTAGGGTCAATACATAATATTAATGAAGAACTGTCACTCAAAATTGCTAGGATGTACAAAGGAAGATGTATGGAGAAGCAGAAAACCTTTAAGACCTACAGTCCTGTGGGTTTAAAGGAAATTTTTCACTTTTTCTCTTTTTTTGCCCGTCTCTGCTTCACTTCTTTTAGCTATATCCCTTTGCTGACACATTTCAAAGGAAACCACTAACTGAAAAATACAAGCCTGCCATGGACAAAGCTTTGGATTTCATTTCAATTGGAGATATTTCAATGCCAAATTGATGGGTTTTTTTAAGGTGAAACACTTGCTACATTTTTTTAATATTCCCTACTCCCCCACCATCCCTTTGTTTTCCAATCTGCTGAGCAAAGATAAAAACAAGGTCATGTTATATTGTGGTCTGCACGACAGTGGCATGAGTTCAAAGCAAATGCTTCAACTGGTGTTTCTGCTTTTAAGGACATGATATAGGCAGCACATCCAGATAACATCCTGATTTTACTCTGGCCCACGCTGACATGTTGTGTGTCTGCTCTCCATTCTAATTCTCGGCTTTCTTTAATGTAATGACTTATCGAGCAGAGCAACAATTAAATCCGAGTATTCAATAGTTGCACATTATGGGTTATCTCAGGAGATGCTGCATGTGCATAGCAGTCAGGTGAAATGCATACGATCATTGTTAATGATTACCAAGACTCGTAATCAGTGGAGAAATCCTGCCATGCACCGACCCAGTTCTGATGGGTCAAGAGTCAGTGCTTTACCCACCTGGACTGGCACGGCTCACTTCAAGCGCTCAGGTCCCAGTGGTATCGGCTCAGGATAAAGCTCCACATGACCTACATACATACTAATACAAAAAAGAAAGAGGAGATAGACACTGCAGAGAAAAAAAAACACACTCCCACATACCCTAAGCTCGCATGAAACATGTCTGGAATCAGTGGTGTGTCTATAGGGGGCTATGCCCGCCCTGTTTGATCTGAGTACTTAAGTTCCCTTTTGTCTCAATGGTTATTTAAACAGGATATTTAACACCTCATTTTTGTCACTATCTAGGGATGCTTGAGCTGCATAAACCCTCCTGTCCTTAAACCCCTGTGCCACTCAAGCAGGGTTTTTTTTTGGCCCCTTGGCCACATCTGGTGTCTGCTTTGCCTTTATGCCCTGTCAGAAAAGACACAAAACCATCTGATGCAGTGCTCTGGAGGGGTGTAATATATCACATGGCACGAAATTTCCCAGAATAAAAAAAGACAAATTAAAATTCAAAGACACATGACAAAAACAAATCAAGTTAAAAAAGAACACTAAGGGGCACCACACAATGAGACAGATGACTTCTGACCCTCTTTTCTTACTGAAGCATTGCTCTCACTTCATGTGAAAATGGAGGAAGAAGAGAAAATAGTGAACATTAGGGATGTAACAGGAAAACCGTGTACCGCTTGATCCTGTTCAGTCTGCCCTGCCCTGACAGATTCACTGCAGCCGCGGCTTGTACCTCTCTCTCTCTCTGTCCCTCGCAGTGCGGGGCAGCCCCGCCCCTCAGCGACAGTGACACAGGCTTTAGACTCAACACACACACACACACACACACACACACACACACACACACACACACACACACACACACACACACACACACACACAATACCACGACATGCTATTACAAGAAAATGAGTATGGTAGATAAGAAACAAGCATGATATATCATTTGTAACAGCACCACAAAGAGAAGCTCCTCCCATTGCTACTGCCAAAAGTTTTCATGACATTGTCATTTATGTTTAAAAAATATAAAAAACAGAACAAGTGAAATTGGTAAATTAAAATGTGTTTCCATTCTTTCTTTATAATAAATAGAGTAAAATACACCCACACAGCCATGTATCCAACTTTCACAGTCAAAAGGTTTTTTATCAAATTTGATGTCTTCATCAGGTGATTTTCTTTAATCTTTGTCTCATATTGTGAGTATTTTGTATCATTTCATGAGTTGAATATTTTGTTACATCCCTAGTGCTCTGGTGTAACCACTAGGCACCGGCATGAAGTAGAAACACGAGTTGCTGGCTCCAGACTTTCCTATTAAAATCTACTTTGCTGTATTTCTTTTACCAGACTCATTTAAGTCTTAATCCAGTTTGGATCCCCTAATGTGCACTGGTGGTTCTTTGATAAATGATCACTTTTTTGATAATATTTTAGGGCTAATAGAAGACTTTCATGTCTGTCAGGTGCTTTTACCGATGGGTGTGATTTACAACATGCATAAATAAAATAATAAAAATGTAAACCATAATTCCCTTCTATTGTAGTAATAGAGGAAGTTATGATTTACAACATGCATGAATAAAATAATGTAAATGTAAAATATACTTCCCTCTATTGTGATAATAGTAAACCATTTACACTACCAATACCTTTAAAGGATTCCGGTTTGTATAACTTTGCTACATAAGCTAATCCAGTGCTGCTTTGGGACCTATATAGTCTATTGGCTAGCCTGTCAGTGTTTGTTTAGCATTAGCATTAATAACACAATGATATATGTTAAGATTTAGCAAGTAGCAGAGCATACCTTTTGGCATTTAACACAGAGTATCAGCAGTGTGGCCTAGTTAGCAGTAACGTGGTAGTTTGTGTGAAAGAACAAATGCAACATGTAGTTTCAGGTAACATGGCTCAGTGGACTGCATCATCAACACATCACTTAAATATTGTCCCATGTGGCAAATCCGGAAAGAGCAGGACTATGCCCCTCTGTATGGTCACTTCTGGCTTTAAAAAATAAGATGGGAAAAATGTGACACTGGAGGCTTCAAAACCATAGTCCACTCACCAGGGCCCCCCTTTTATGTGTGATCTATTAGTTGGTCCAAGTGTCTCTGTCCCAGATAAAGTTTCCAAAGTTTGTTGGCACAAGTTGTGTCCATGTTAGCAGCTCAGTAGTCCTGTAATCAGCTCCCCGTGATAGAAGGTAGAGATGTTTTCTAGTCTAGTCAGGCTAAATGCTTTACCCTGTGGTCAGTTTACATGTCCTTTAACTTGTTGAGTGTCATCCTTATTAGTCACAAAGTCCTATTGTTTACTTTTCTGTAGTCAGTCCTTGCTCTTTAACTGTCTTCTAGTCGATTCAGGTATTGCCAAAGCATCCTCTGGACACCCTAAGTGCTTCTGAAGTGCCCCTTCTTGGTCACCCTAAGTGTTTTCTGGTCTGCCTTAGTGTCTATCTGGGCAGTCCAGGTGTCCCTCGAACTGCCCACGATAAGCCCAAGTCTATTATCTGGCCTGTTGTCAACCCAAATGACCCATGGTGAGTGTGACCGCCTTATCTACGCAGCACAAGTTGAGACCTCTATACGACATGAGTGTTGGCACAAGTGCCTCTCATGAGTCCTCGGGTCAGCTGCTCCACTCAGGTCAGCCGTGTTCCTTTTTTTTTAGTGTTTCGGTTTTGTCCCCCACGTCCCTAGAGCATCTGTGCGTGCCACTGCAAAGGATGGCTGCTGCATCTCATCAAAACACACACCAAATGCGAGCACACACAGCTGCCATTTCCAAATTAGATGTGCAGATGAACAGGTTGTGAATAAAGGCACGAGGTCACGCTCACTTGCTTACTCACATTTAGACCACACACTTCTGCGGACTGAGTCACTAACACACACACACATATATACACACTTTGACTTACTCATTCACACTCTACTGTACAGTTTCCCATAACAGCAGATGGATAGACGGGCGACAGCATCCCTTTCCTGTAGTATGGCAGTCTGGGTTGCCATGGATACATTTGACCATGATGGCAAAGAGGGAATAAATACAGAGACAGGGACAGAAATAGAGAAATGCGGTTCGAATCTCTTCTGACACAGACAGAAAGCGCTCAAAAATATAGTAGAAGACGGAAAAGAGGAAAAAAAAATCTGCAGCAGGCAAGTAAAAGGTTGTGATAGAGGAGTGTGTAGATAGCATATGACAGTTTAGAAAATGCTTTAAAGAAAGGTTACCCGTTCTGTTGCATGCCTGTTAAAGAAGCCCAGTGTTATCTCAACAAAATGGCTGACAGGGGGGACAGAGTGTCCTGTGTTGTTACTACTATTTTAAGATAAAGCTGTCTCCAAAATGGCTGACTTAGAGACTGCACACATTCTTATATTTTTGGCCACAGCTTGCAGAATTTTTTTAGCAGCATACCAGATTTCCCCCTCGCTTCCAAGTTTCTTTTAATGCATATGACCTTCATTTCACTTGATGGCCAGCTTCTATATGTGCTTCCATGTGTAGGCATGTACATCTATGCGCACTATATGTAAGAATACACTTTTTTTTTTGCAACATTTCTCAGCGCTACAAGGACACTGAATGTCACTTTATCACAAATTTTGCTTTAAATATGACAGTAGGCATTTGAGATTCACCAAGAAATTAACTATTAACAAATGATTAATAAAAATGACTGTTAACACTTGTACATGTAATGGGTTCTCATGAATGATAAAAGCCCGGTCACTTATCTCACCTCACTTTGCACATAGTCTCTTTGTAATACCCCTCTAGCTGCTCCCTCATCGCTCCAGGGTCTATATTTGAACTGTGCTTCATAGATTTTTACAATCTGATTGTGTTTCACCACATCAAAAGAGAGATTTGTCTGTGAATGTTATCTTGGGAATTAGCACCCTCGCATCATCCTCTCTTATCGCAAAAAAGGATCCTTTCTGTGGGCTCGCTAAATCTCCAGTGTGGTTTTTGGTGTGGATTTCAATGTCTTGGAAAAACACTGCGGCGATAAGACAAGGATGTGATCTCTTTTGAGTCGGAAAAAGCACCTTCTCCGCCTACCACTATTTTTGCACACTTTGATGGGAGAGCGTGAGGGTGTGTGATGAGAGTATTACAAGACAGGGGGACTCCATGTTGAATTTAGACATGGTAGAAACAGCTAGCCTTTGCAGAGGATTATGAATTATTACACAAAGATAGTGTCTGTCTGCCACACAATGCAGCTGGATTTAAACACTGATAACACTGACATGTCATGCACCGTCAGACCTCAGAAGAATAAAAGAGATTATTGTGGATTCAGGGAAGTTAAGAATCAGACCATTAATAGTGGCTAAAGGCTCATTCAGTGCAATAACATAGTAAATGAACATTTTCTGTCTAGGCGGCTGCAGATAGGATTTGACCCTAAAGAAATTCTAACAAAAGGTTTCTCAGTGGTTTATAATAGTGTCAGAAGTACTTAAAGACATCCTAAAAGTTTACCAAAGTTTGACTTCAAGAAAGGCTCCATTTTCAAAATGGTGACCGTCAGGTCCTTAAAATGACCGTTAGTCCTTTGTATTCCTCCTAAACCAGGAATACTGGTGCCTGATACATGTTTTGGCTATGTAATATTCTAAAGAACATATTTACATGATAGATAAGTGGTTACAACTACAATTATATACTAAAGCAACCAGTTCCAAGCATATTCATGTAAAAAATAAAGACAATGTCCCTTAAATAATTGCATATTTCTCCTTTCTCATATGGTTTGGCCTCGTGCATTTTGGCTTTTCTGGCTATGAATTACTTATATACCAAATTTCAGGAAAAATACAGTGGGTGGGGCTTAAAAATTAAGTTTTTTGGGTGATCTGAGATGGAATGACCCCCATCCTGGACGCCATCTTGAAAATTACATCTTTCTAGTGGTCAAATTTTGGTAAACTTTTAGTATGTTATTAAGGGCACCTAATACTACAAAAAAAAAGAAAAAGAACAGCTGAGAAACCTTTTGTTAGAATTTTTTCATGGTTAAGTGCTTGTTTTCTTTCCATATCTGCAGCTGCCTAGTCCCCTTTCATGTGCTCAGTAGTGATGTGCAGATCAATATTGAAATATCTCCGACAGCAGAGGTTTACATTCTAGAATCGATTCCCAAATCAAAATATTGATAGTTTTGATACTTCAGTCAAATGAGGCCAAGCGCATCAGGAACACAGTGGAAAGTCACTAAACTATTGGGATCTTCTCCAAATGATACACAATTGGTGAAAACTACTTCTTATGCGTGGGTAAGTGTGTACTCTGTCACGCTTCTCTGTCAGTTAACTCTGACTCAGACTGCAGAAAAAAAGGGCAGAATGGAAAAGGAGTCACATGTGGAGCTAAAATAGCTTCACATGTGAAAATTAAACAATAATTACTCTCATGTATTCTTTATGAAGTTTTGATTAGAAATACACTATTCTAATTTGCTTACTTTTTTTTTTTTTTTGAAACAGACATTAAGTGTATTTGTACAAAGTATCAGAATTGCATTGGTATCGTTGATACCAGCCTGTATTTGATGGTATCAGATCAGAAAGGGAATGTGTGGTATAAAACATCCCTAGTGTTCAGATCTTTACTTGAGAAACAAAGTGTTTTGGTGATGTACGTGTAAATAAGCATAATAAAAGTTTTTTTTAAAGACATTTTAAATGATGCTAAACACTAGTACATGCTTTTGTTATGGGTCCCAGAGGACTGAGAGCCACAATAACAATTACTGTTGGCCCTGATGTGGACCGGATCTGAATGAAATAGAACACACGGAGCAATGAGGCACATTCGCTTGCTGTTCTTCTTCCAGAATGCATCTACATCTGTAGATTTATTTATCACAAAATAATAAACTTTATAATCATTAAACATAAAACATCTCTCAGTCTCATCCCAGTTGTTTTTCTTTGGTCCAGTAACATTTAACATAACATCTTTTCATAACTTCATCTTATTTACCAAATACAGTTTTACACATCTTTCTATATTTAGTTGACATCTGTTCAGAAATTATCTTTAACAGTAAAGTATATATTGACAGTATAACACTGTTTGGAACATCACTATTTCAAGTGTAATTTTAATGTGCTATTTTTCAAGGTACACAACCCCTTTAAATACTGGAATAAATTAATTACTTAACTTCTGTGTTAATCACAGGCTACTGGGATATAAAATTAAATGTTTCAGCTACATTAGTTTTATCAAACTATTAAAATACTTTAGGCTATAGCACAGCTCATAAAATGTGTATATCAAAGTGCATATCTCTTGACTGTAAAACACATGTAGTGCAAATAAACAACACAACTGACATACATTCAGTGTACATTCCTCTAACTGCATTCTAACCAGCATTAATGGCCGTGCGAGCCACATGAAATGGCGGCCACCGCGCTGTTGTTTCACACTTTCATTTTCTACATTCACAGTCAAATACAATACAAACGATCTTAAAACTGAAAAGAAAACAACACCTTATAAAAGCCCACTTTTAAGACATGGATTATTACAAATGTTCATACATTTACTGACCTGAATGAAATAGAACACTGAGCAATGAGGCACATTCACTTGCTGTTCTTCTTCCAGATGGGGGCGGGGGCAGGGGGGGGGCATCGCTATAGTACCCCAAGTACCCCAGAGGAAACCGGGATAGAAGCCTGATTCCTACCTCACAGCCACTAATATAAACCTCCATTATCCACATTGTTAGTACAGTGACAATTCACTGTATTATTACTGGATAAGGTTAGCATTCTATTTTAGAGTAAAATGTATACATTAATAAAACATGAATGAATGAAGTAATAAAATAAAAGCATAGACTCCAAAACACACAAAATGAGGTCACACCATTTTAGGTGTGCCACACTTTTTTATTAAGCTACCTGTAATGAAACACATCAACTAAATAATGCACATGAGTGATGTTCGATATCATAGATTTCCTTTTCAATCCAATACAGAGTAAAATTTAGGCTGGTATCGGCGATATTAATTTGATACCGATACTTTGTACAAATACACTTAATTTCTGAAAAAAAAAAAAGTGTATTTTGAATCATAATTTTATAATGAATATAAGACAGAGTATTTTTTAAAATTATATAATGTACTATTATAAAATGAAAACTTGCATATTAATTTACATTACATAGGCGTGTTATTATGAAACAAAAAAAATACTGAACATGTAACAGTTGAACAAAACCATCCAACATCGACACTTTCCCTCATTCACTAGTGTTTTGTTCTGGAACAATGGCATATTTACTGTTTTCCCCTTTAGTTTGTTCCACGTTTTGCTCATTACAGACTGAGTCAGAGCATGGTGCAGTACACACTTACCCAGGGGGAAAAAGTAGTTCCCACCAATCACGAATCATTCGGACAAGATCCTAAAAGTTGAGCTACTTTCTACTTTCCACTGTGTTCCTGATATACATGACCTCAAATGACCAAAGGATCAAGAGTAACAATATGTTTATGTGTGACTCAATGCTAGAGTGTAAAGATCTGGTAATGGAGATATCGATATTTCAGTGTTGAGCCGCACACATCACTAATGCACATACAAACATTTCATTGTGCAAGTGATAACAGCTCAACTCATCACTTATTGGGGAAAAAAGCCTTCCCACTACGCCAATAATGTAGTGTCGTTCTTTGGCTTTATGTAGAGTGCAGCTACTTCATGAAATTAGTATTTTAACAAGTGGTGCTAGACACAACATACCCCACCCCACCATGTATTTTAGCTTATTTTGCCATCAGTCCAGCTGTCATCATGTCGATGCATGTGCTGATGTCAGCATAAACAAATCTAGGCCATTATAAGTAAATGGGGGGAAATCTTTTTTTTTTTTTTTTTAATTTTCCTTTGACCTACTTTTCCCAAAATGTAATGTCATCTATTCTGAGTCACTGGCAATTTATAAACCCAATTTGGTATAAATTCAACAAATAGTTTTGCTGCTAAAGTGTTCACAAACAAACCCTGCCCCCCCTTTTAATCATAGATGTATCGTTCACAAGATCTTCAATCAGATTTTGCCAGTTGTTATATAATCCACTCGGAAACAGCAGTCTCACATGGAGGTTTTGATTTTGTCTCATAATATCATTTCTTTTATTAGTACATTTGTTTGTCAGATTGAATAAGCAATTAAACCACCCCAGTGACACAACAACACTGTTTTTGTAGTTGAACTTTGGGTTAAAAAGTCCCTCAGTTTAAGTTCTCTATGGAAAAAGCCTGTATGACAGAATATTCTACATATAGCACACACTTAAACAGATATTAAAGTTCCAGATGGACCTTTATTGAGCACTTAAACCAGTACAAAACTCAAACTAACCCGCATGTGGTTCTGCATAAATGTTTTGTGAATTTCTGTGATGCGGATGTCCCTGAACTACTCCCGACTCACATCCACACCTGGACCCTCAGACGCTGATCCACCCACTCTCCTTTTTCTCATTGCGCGCCAGTTTTCAGAGTAATATGCTGGGTAGTGTTTGACACAGAATGAAGGGGAAGTTACACTTAAAACAGTATCACAAAAAATATCAGACAGATACAATAAACCTATGAGGAAATCAGCAGAATTCTTCGCTGACGGTGCATCTTTGTATTCAAACCAGATAAATGCAGGTGCAGTAGAACTGACACTATAGTACAGAAAAGTAGCTTTGACAGTGGAAACTGCGTGAAGTGATCGCAGTTTAAGTGACGGACCACTTACATGGGACTTGGAGCAGGACCATATATAGACTTATGGTATTTCAATAATAGTCCACAGTTTTCACTAAGGTCTTGGATGCACAATGAGATAAAGAAATTCATGTTCTGTCAATGAAAAATGTTGAGTCTTTGTAGTTTATTACACAAAAAGTTGCACTGAAGAGACTGACCTCATGAAATTGTATGTCATTTCAGTTCTTATGGCATTTGGCCTTCTATACATATGTATTTTGGACCTTTTGCATGTAATTCAGTGCCATTTGATTGCACATAAATCAAGGTTATTATCATTGCATTAACGAAAACTAGAATTGAAAAAACATATTAACTGAAATAAAGACTATCATTAAAAGAAAAACAGATATCTAACAAAACTAACTAAACTGCATAAAAATTATGGATAAAATTCTCTTCATTTTTATCTTTGTTAATGTCAGATTGGTTTGAAATTAATTTATTTCGCTCAAGCAATTTTAGCTGGTGGCACCATGTTGCACTTCATGGTCCATTTGGGATTTCTATGGATACAATGGTGAAGAAGATAAAATATATAAAAATAATAAAAATAATACTAAAACTAAGCATTTAGAAGAAAAAAGAAGACTAATAAAAACTACTAAATCTGCTCTACAAACTGCTCTGCACGGCCAGAGCCAGATCCCCCCTTGACAATTCAGATCATTATGTCATCCAGCTCCTCCCCACTTACCGATCAGCTTTTAAATCCAGTAAACCTGAGGTCCACTCTGTCAAAGTGTGGTTTGTTGATAATACAGAGGAGCTGAGGAGATGTTTCCTATGTACAGACTGGGACGTCTTTTTCCATGATGCTGAATCATGGCCACTGAATCAATCACTGATTACATCACCTTTTGTGTTGATTCAGTGTTCATTCCCAAGAAAACCATAAAGAAATACCCAAACAACAAACCATACAATACACAGGAAATAAAAGAATGTATCAACAGGAAGAGAAGGGCCTTCAGATCAGGGGACACTATAGAGGTCAAAGCTGCACAAATGGATTTAAACTGGAAGATGAGAGTGGCTCAGCTGCAATGCAAGGAGTGGACAGAACGGGACCTTTCCAGATCTAACACCAAGAGACTGTGGCCATTGGGGCATGACCAATATGGACACAAAAAGGAAAAAAACAGTGTTTACTAATGATGACACTGCAAAAGCCAAGGACTTTTATCTGTGTTTTGAAACAAACTGTCATGAGGAATGCAGGGAAATTTTTTAAAGGGGGTCAATTGCAATAAGCACAAGGACAGAATTTCAATAGACCCACAATCAACAAAACAACACTCACGTACACCACAACATTCAGTCATACCAACATTCTTCTTTTACATATCAACATACTCATATTTACATAACCTTCCCTCGTATCTTCGGTGCTCACTCATTCTTCTTCTCTCTCCCACTCTTGGACTCAAGCAAAAAATTCCATCATGTGACCACGTGTACTGTGTTTTGTTTTGATGTCTCGATTGAGCTTGCTTCCTCTTGTAACCTGTAATTTCTGTATGATCATTTTGGAAGTTTTTGGCACTGGTTGAATGAGTGAGACCTGGCTGCCGTCTTGACAATTTCCTGTAAAGGATCAATAAAGTATCTGTCTGTCTGTCTGTCTGTCTGTCTGTCTGTCTGTCACTCACTCACTCACTCACTCACTCACTCACTCACTCACTCACTCACTCACTCACTCACTCACTCACTCACTCACTCGGGTTTTTAAATCATTGAAATTCAACAAACCGACAGGGCCACAGAATGTCTGCCTTTCTTTTAAGAGCATTCGCAGAGGAATTTACTTCAGCTTGGCATCAACTTTTTCAACTCTCTATAGATAGTCATTTAGTACCAGAGCTGTGGAAAAAATCAGTTATTACTCCGATTCCTAAGAAGGCATGTCCCCAGGTGAACAATGATTTTAGACCAGTGGCTCTCACCTCCAATGTTATTAAATCACTGGAGAAACTGTTCATTCAGGAGCTCCGTAGGGAGGTGGAGCCATACTTGGACCAACATCAGTTTGCATATAGAAGGAACCGGAGTACAAGCGATGCCATTTTAATCATAATGCTCCTAGTTTTAAAGCATCTAGAGAGTCCCTCTGCTTTTGCCAGGTTGGTTTTCGTTGATTTTAGCTCTGCTTTTAACTGTATCCAACCACACATACTTCTTAAAAAAAAATGACTCAGCTGGATGTGAACCCTTTTCAGATTAAGTGGTATCACTCTTTTCTGTCTAACAGGCCACAACAGGTAAAAGTAAACTCTGTTCTCTCTGATACTGCATTTAGCAGCACTGGGGCCCCCCAGGGATGTGTCAGTTCACCATTTTTATTTACACTTTACACCAAAGACTGTGTCAGCTCCCAACAGGACCAGTATGTGGTGAAATTTTCGGATGACACAGTGATACTTAGTCTGCTGGAGACCAGTGACGACTTAAGCAGTCTCAGATCTGGAGTGGGTGGGTTTGTGGACTGGTGTGACGCTCACCACCTGCAGATTAACACAAATAAAACAGTGGAGATGGTAGCTGACCCCAAAGCAGCTGGTGATCACAGCTTTGTAGCCATACATGGGACTGACATTGAGCAGGTCGGTTCATTCAGATATTTGGGGGTGAACATTGATAAGGACTTAAGCTGGAACACACAAGTGGCAACTGTCTGTGCCCGAATCCACCAGCGCCTGCATTTCCTCCGTCGACTCAGGCTGTTTGGTGTTTGCACAACCATCATGTTGATTTTTTATAGAGCCACAATTGAATCTGTGCTACGGTATGGAATTACCAGCTGGTTTGGAAACCTGACTGTAAAATCAAAAGCTCAGATTTCTAATCTGCTAAAGACAGCAGGAAAAATCATGGGTGTTCCAGCACCTTTGACCCCCCAAGATCTGTTCGACCAGACGGCCCTTAGACAGGCAAAAACTATTTTAGCAGACCCCTCCCATTTCCTGTATTTTCAATACACTTTACTAAATTCAGGTAGAAGGTATAGGGCTTTATTATGTAAACATAACAGGTACAAACATTCATTCATCCCTCTGTCAGTGAACCTCATCAATGAGCAAATGACCCTGGATGAAAAAGGGCAAGAACCAGTAAGACCACCCAGATAAGAGCATGTATTAGCGCAAGGGGTGTGTTCTGACCTACATGAGTGCTGTGTTTACATAATGCTGAATTTATACTTTGCACTTTTGTTTTTTAACTGTTTTTAAATAATGTAATAATGCACTGCACTTTTATTCCACCTATTTCTGTATTATTTATGTATTTTGTTCTGGATGGTTTTATTCAGATTTTTATTGTTGTATGAGTATTCATGTGTGGTTGTGTGCAGTGGACCCCTCTGTCCAAAATAAATTTCTCCCATGGGAGACCAATAAAGGTACTTTGACTTTGACTTATTCTAAACTGACCCAGACCTGCAGAAAATGACCCAAATCTAAGCATTAAAATGTAAGAACTGGACAGGGAGTCGATCAGTTAATACTCCATTTTTCTAATATTGCTTTATGTGTGGTTACAAGCAGATGACTGGGGAAAATATTCAAATTAAAGTAGTGATCAATTTTAGCTGGATAAATATAATTTCTTTAAACAATAATGAACAATCATCTCTATAAACAATAACAACATAGAAAATACAGGCCGAGTATGTTTTATGCTGGTGATGACTAACGGTTAAAGCATAACTCACTGAGAAGTGAGGGGTTAGATAAAGATAGATTAGGATAGAGCAGAGCAGATAGATTAAAAGATGCATTTTGTTAAGAATCAGGTGGTTTATGCAGTCTCTAAGCAACAATGTGTCTGAAAAAGTCTCCGGACAAAAAACATGATCATGATCGTAAGCAACTTCTCGTTCACAGAAATAACAGTTTTGAGTGGCTATGTAACGAGTTGTTAGCTCAGTCACCCTTTACTAAAGCCTGCACTTGATAAAAATGAAAAATACATTAAAAAATCATTAAATCACTTATATAAAAACTGAACTCTCTGTTACCTCTTCACTTATATAAGGAGGTGGGAGGTTTTGGGAAATTTTTGTGCATGTGAATGTGTGCACAGACTTGGAGATAAAGAGATGAAAGAAAGATGTCAGATTCATCTTCTTCTGTCTCCGCATCCTCTGTTACCAGGTGAGATGGCAAAGGGCGGAGAGCTGTCCCTCTGTGTATTCTGTCTGGGTTTCAGCGTGGGAGTTTGAAAAGGCGATCGAGTTGAAATCACAAAGACACAATGACTTCATCTCTAAGTGAAGTGAAGAAGTTTTGCAGCTCAATAACCTCTGTTCCATTTCACTTTTTTTCTTTTTTTCACTTTTGTCTATTGGCTCCTTCCTGGCAGACTGCCATGTCTACCTGATGTGTCTATGTTATTTAATTACACTCTCATTTATCAGCAATGGTTTTGTGCCTGAAGATACAAGGATCTGGTTTTAAACACATCAAGACTTTTAGGGTCTTCAAAGGGAGACCAGAGTCTGGATAGTCTTAGGGGAAAAGTGGATCACTTCCTCAAATAAACACAGATTTTATGAAAACTGTTGGTTTCGTAACAATCACATGACCTTTGTGGTGATACATAGATTTAGGCAGCGAGTCGTGCACCTGTGATTTGTATGGTCAATTTTCAAAAAGCACAGCCAAAGAAATAGTGCAGGGCTTGCTCAAAGTGCACAACCTAATTTTGGCTAAATCTATCTTTATATACCTGTGTGGATTTTCTCCAGGTACTCCAGTTTCCTCCCACCATCCAAAGACATGCACTGATAAGTTAATTGGTTAATCGAAATTGTCCATAGGTGTGAATGTGAG
>JAPTGZ010000008.1:30582034-30600806 GCA_029814645.1 Fowleria isostigma
AGTGCTACTTTTGTGATAGTTCCCAAATAGTTTTTTTCTCTATATTTTACCTTCCTTAAGTGATTTTATCACCATTTATTGTAATGTTATCCTGTTTATTATGTGTGGGGGTTTTTTTCACTGGAAATCATGTATTTTCCTATAATATAGTGATCATGTAGATGTTCATTAAAGATCAGAGCAAATTCAAAGGTTATTATATCAGGAACTGAGGAAAAACTGAAATGTGCCCATCCACTGTCACTGATTCAAGTCCATTGGTTTTACTCCTGAATCGATGTGGTAGAAGATAACAGTTTCTATATTCACTATGGAGCATCTGAATGTCCAAATAGGTTATATGTAATGACCATGAAAAGATGATATTCTGCATTTTACATGTATTTAAAGGCTTAAAGGATCAACAGGTATTAGACACTTAAGGTCAGTAGATGGTTTTGGCCCCCAGTGGATGCTGGGTCTCTTTAGATTAATACACAAATTTAAAATATATGTTAGAAAAGCTGAAGGGAAAACCCGCTTACCACATAAAACCATAAGAACTGGGAAACTTGAAACATCACTTTATTTGTTTACAGTGGGGGGGGAGTAAAAGCTGCATTCAAATAAAATCCTTCTCAAACTGAAGATCTTCCATATAACTTATTGAGTATATTATATGTGTTACTGTTTTTAACTTATTAAGATGTATTAAAATGTGTCTTCTTCACAGTACTGGTAACATCTACCCCATTGCTTCACACAAACATTACACTGTTCTCACATTTAGCTTGGCGGTATCTGGTGAGTCAAAGTGAGGAAATATTTCACTGGTTATTATTCAGTAGATGTTACTGTTCTTTGTATTTAAATGTGACTGAAAAACTTAGATTTTGTACTTGTCTTATTTTTATTTTAGATAACCTCTAAGTCACCAAACAATTTTGTTGAAGCTGGAAAAAAAAAAAGTATTTTTTAGCTGAAAAGAGAAATACATGTGAGAGAATTAGTGCTGAGAATGTGTTTTGTGTGTGTTTTTACTCAACAGGGTGACGTTTGTGGTCATGAAGGGCCGGAACCGCCGAGCTGGACGAGTCGCAAGGAAGAGGAGGCAGAAACGTGAGGCCACTATACAATCAGGTAAAACTAACTTAATAACTGCTTAGTGACTTAATCATTGTTAAGTTTTTTTAGTTTTAATTATTTCAGTTTTCATCAGTTTGTGTTTGTGTTTAGTTTTTCAGCATTATTTTCAATATCTATTAGTTTCACAAGTACAGACGCAACTGCTTTACTTTTATTTTGGGAATTAAGGTGAGGCAAACATCAAAAGATGCTTCACTACAAGCAACAAAGGGAACGGAAATTGGGAATGAGAGTTATTATTTATTTGTAATTATTATTCATTATTTATTTTGTTTTATTGTTGTTAGTTTTTCAGGTTCTACTAAGAAAGGCTCAAGTTATGTGATGATTAGCATGAAAACATGAATTTCAAAACCTTTCTGTGGTAAATATCCTAAATAGTGCAAAGCTATTTTACTAGAAATTATTCTTACTGTATACTAGTAGTAGTAGTAGTTCAAATAGCTATTTTGGTCCACAGTGCTGATTGGGGTGGAAACAAAAACAAAGCCAATTTTTACCTGCAATTCTATTTTTTCTTTAGTAAGTTTAGCATTATTCATTGTACTTTAATTTAAAAAACAACAACAAGAAACTACTACTATTACAACTACTTTTATTTGGGGTTAGGGTACTTTAATTTTTCAAAGTACTCAAAGACTCTTTCTATAGGTTAAAACCAGAAGAAAACATAAAAAAAAAAAAAAAAAAACTTGAGTAGGTTTAGAAAACTGTAATCATTTTAATTTCATGTGACAAAATATTTTTTCACTGCTAGTTTTCAATTTTGTGAATAACCCTGGCTGTGAGCTGCCTAAAAACAGCAGTTCTTCATGTCTTTCTCTGTGTGTAGTTTCCCTGTGCCACCAGCAGCAGTATGTGAGACTCATGAAGTTTCTTCACCAGCGAGGATTCACCTCCACACATCTGCAGCCAGCCACCTTCACCGGTACAACCAACTGTAGCTGACATACTTCACCAATGTCACTATAAGTTAGATTGCACAGGGCATACAGTGTTGTACCTCCAAACTAAATGCATACACATCCAGAGTCAGATTGTGCATCATCATATTCATATGTGCATTAAAGTTGAATTGATCAATATTTAGACACAAAATTCAATGTGTATATGTGTGCTTTACTTTTCTGGTACAGACACAGGAAGGGGATTGCAGACTCTCCAGACAATAAAGGTGAGCCATATAACATTATTGACCAATATAATTTATTACAGTAAGTATTATTAATATGAAGTAATAAAGAAGTTGGGTGATGCGGTGGTGCAGTGAATAGCACTGTCACCTCACAGAAGGTCTGGGGTCAGTTTCAGCCACTTTTCTGTGTGAGTTTACATGTTCTCCCCATGTTTGCGTGGGTTCTCTCCAGGTACTCCAGCTTCCTCCCACCATCCAAAGACATGCACTAATAGGTTAACTGGTTAATCTAAATCGCCCATAGGTGTGAATGTGAGAGTGATTGGTGCTTTGTGTCTATATGTCGGCCCTGTGATGAACTGGTGAGTTGTCCAGGGTGTACCCCGCCTTAGGTAGGTGAGATAGGCTCCAGCACCCCCCTGCGACACCAGTGAGGATAAAGCAGGTTCAGCAGATGAGTGAATGAATGAATAAAGAAGTTCCTATTTCACCACTCTAGTGCTTGCCATAAAGAAACTTTTTTCTGGCTGAGAAATTAACTAATGTTTTTGCACCACCTCTATGCACAAAGAATATATTAGAAGAATTTAAGTCTGTTCTGAAATCTGTAAAAATGTTGACGTTAGATTGTGTTTGTCAGTTATAATTGTACTTAATTTATTAATAGTATTAAATTTTTTTACGTTAGCCATTTGCTTGTCTAATTATTTTGAGTTCAACATCTCAGGGACACCCATACAGATGTTTTCAAATCTGGCTCATTCAAACTCTTGGGTTAGAATTCAGTGTTAAATGTCAAAGGTTACTGCAGGCCAACAGGTTTTTTCCTATAACTCAAGAATTCAGGCGGCCATACTTCTCTAAGAAAAATATGTGAATAAAAAATAGTGTAAGCTGTCATGTCAGTAGACTCGTACATGTCTGTTGAATGTTTTTTTCTTTCTTCATTTTAACATAAAATTGTTCTGTCCCTTCAGCCTGGACAGCTGATTATTTCTTTGCCAGAGTCCTGTCTTCTCACAACCTCTACTGTTCTGAGCAGCTACCTCGCACCATATATCAAGAGGTAAACACAATGAACTACAAATCATTAATCATAAATCAAGTCATATTTTTGTTCAATTTGCAATATCTGCGTCAACACTGCTGCTTCATTTTTTATCATTGACTATGATGAAAAAAATATGACGTAGGCAGAGTAAATACATCTGGTTTTCCATTAAATATAGTTGTTTCTGCACGATACCACTCAATTCTTATGAATAAAATAAATGAGATGTCTGCTTCAAACTGACATCCCAGGCTGAATTTGTAGAGTTTATTATAAAGTTGGTACATCCTTTGAAACTATAACAACTTCAACTCTACTGGAAAGGCTTTCCACAAAGTTTAGTAATGTGTTTATGGGACTTTTTGACCATTCCTCTAGAAGTGCATTTGTGAAATGAGGTGCTGATGTTGGTCGAGAAGGCCTGGTTCACAGTCTCCACTCTAATTTATCCTAAAGGTGTTCTGTCAGGTTGAGGTCAGAACTCTGCAAGACATTTAAGTTCCACCACATCAAACTCACTCATGTTTATGGACCTTGCTTTGTGCACTGGTGCTCAGTCATGTTGGAACAGGAAGGAGTTGTCCCAAATTGTTGCCACAAAACTGGGAGCATGAAGTTATCCAAAGTGTCTTGTTCTGCTGAAGCATTAAGAGTCTCTCACTGGAACGAAGGGGCCAAGCCTAAGCCCTGAAAAACAACTCCACACCATAATATCCTCACCAAACTTTACACTTACAAGCAAGTACTGTTCTCCTGTCAACCACCAAAACCACCCTTGTCCATTGAATCTGCAGACAGACTCTTGAAAACAGTTTACCTTGCTCAAGGCTCTGTCCATACGAAGACACTTTCAGTCGTATCCACAAAAGTTTTGTATTGGATAAGCCTTTCATCGACACGAAACTGGCGCTTTCAGTCACTGAAACCACAGCTTTTTGTATCAGGGTCCCAAAGTGAATAAATTTGAAAAATATCCTCATCCATATGACCAGACTGTAATTTTTCTAAAACACTAATGTCATAGCACCACCTCTCTAACCCTTCACCCGGAAGCAAGATGCCACTTCACAACAACAAAAACAAAGGTGGACTACAGAGTAGTGCACCACACAACAGCTATTGAGCTTCTTGGAAATATTGAATCAAAACCTTAAACTACTCTTTCATTACAATGAGCAACAAACAACCATAACTAACAATATTCACTACATGCTCTTGAATCTAGCGCAGAGAGGAGGCAACCAGAAGGAAATACTGGATTTGACCTGGTACAGCCAAACAAGTGTTATACACAGGCTCCATTTTTTACGAGAGCATTACAACGCCACATACAGGCCTGGCATTTGTGTTACATCATTTTCAGTCATTTTCAGTGGTTTCATGTGGATGCAGATATTTCCTGATACGACTTGTGTTTACAGTGTACTTTTTTGAAAATGAAAAAAAAAAAAAGATCAGCCAAGGAAAAGGTGGAGTTTCGTGTGAACATGGCCCTAGAGTCCAGCAGCAGTGTGCTTTACACTACAACATCTGACACTTTACTGAAGTTGGTGATGTAAGGTTTAGATGCAGATACTTGGCCATAAAAGCCTATTCCATAACGCTTTCTATGCACTCTTCTTGAGTTCATCTGAAGGCCATATGGAATTTAGGGTTTTGTAGCTACTGACTCAGCAGAAAGTTGATGACCTGCACACTGTGTATTTCAGTATGTTCTGACCCGCTCTGTGGGTTTATGTAGCCGACCAATTAGCAGCTGAGTTGCTGTTGTTATGAATTGTTTCCACTTTGGTATAATACCACTAACAGCTGACCGTGGAATATTTAGTAGCAAAGACATTTTATGAAGACTTACAGCCAATCACGGTGCCACACTCGAATTCACCGAGAACCTGAGAGTTGACCCATCCTTCCACAAACGTTTGTGTTCCAGTACTGTTGCCAATATAGTGTAGCTCATATACTTCAAAAATGTTGTAGGTCATGTATGCTTCAGTTTATTTTGGAAATTTACCACCAACAGTCCTAGTATCACTGACTCAAACTGTGTCCACAGCTGGAAACCCCGCCTCTCTCCCCTGTTGGCGCTATGTGTGTTTCTGATATGTGAGCGTCACAGAGGGGAGGTCTCTGATTGGTTCCCTTATATCGATGTACTGCCCACTACCTACACCTGCCCTGCCTATTTCACTAACGTCGTCATGGATGTGCTACCAGCGGTGGTGCGAAGGCGGGCCTTAGAGCAGAGGGAGACCGTGCAGGAGCTCCACTCCTCCCATCAAGACTTTTTCAGGTAGAGGTTTTTATTCACGAGGAACAACATTACTAGGTTACGTTCCATAAAATAACAGGGTTACAGGTCAATCTTAAAACACTGAACATTTATTGGTTTAATGCCTGATATATAATTATAGATATAATCAGTTGTCCTGTTGATGTCATAGTTATTGAGACAACCTACGTCTAATGTGGGAACATGAAGAATTATGTTATAAACAACTAAGACAAGATGAGACAAGACCAGAGTTAAAATCAGTACAACCTGTTCCAATGTTAATATGGGCAAAGGAATAATGTTTTTAGATAGAATCTTATGTGTCATGTATTTTAATATTCCTTTAAAAATATTTTGTTATAGTGTTTGTCAAAGCAATCAAACACTGAAACTGTATTTCATTAGAAGTACCTGATGTGTGTGAGTTGACAGTATTTTGTTTTATTAGTACAAAATAAATGTAATGTTTAGCAGATACAGTTCAGTTCAGTAGTCCTCCGTGTTTACTGCTCCATTAATTTAGATGTTATGTCCTATGCTTTACCTCCCTCTCATGCACAGGCTTAAAACTGGAGAAAACTAGATAATCACTTAAGCAATCAAATGGGAAATTCCAGAAAGCGTGGCGTCCCTTCCTAAAAGTATTCCAGACTCTGTAAATGCTTGAAATTTAGATGCAGTTTAACACCACTGCCCACATCTTACTTACTCTTAGTGCAGGTTTCTGTTGTAATGGTGATCCTTTACTATGTCTAGTGCATTGGCAATGATGTGGGAGATTATTTTAAATATAGTCTGTTGTTTTGTTTTGTTCTGTTTTGGGGGTTTTTTTCGGTGGTGCAAGCAGCACTACGATATACACCTATGCTTATTCAGATCTTGGTAAAGGCCGTTCAGCACTGCACTTGTCTTATACGGAGAAAACTTTAGTAAAAAAAATCTTAATCAAAAAAGAAATGTGTGCCCTAACTTTGACCACTGTGTTTTGAACTTTCTAACACTGGCTGTGTTTTTGACCTATAGATAATTGTATTCATATGCAGAGATTGTTTGCAAAATACTTTTTAATATACAAATGCTTAGACTGGAGCTTGACAGAACATCTGTATTAGCAGGGCTCTGGTAATTTGCACCATGTACAGCCCTGTTATTCACTGAAGCCCCCTGGAGTTTTTGCATAATCCTACAAACAAACAAATGCAAGTCAACAGATAACTTCTTCAGAGGAGGTAATTATGCCATTTCTCAGTGGACATAATACATAAATCCATTTGTTAATGTGAGCAGTGGGTGTTCTCCAAAAGCCAAGTGGCAGACAGATAGTCAGTTTTTGCTTTTTGGCTACAGTTTCCACTGCGCTTCAGTTTGCAGTTGATACTGAATTTAATTAATGCCTCTTTGCAACCGGTAACTAAAATGTAATGTATGTCAGCAGTATCCTAAACAATGCAAACTATAAATAAACTGTTCTTTGCTGGTTGTGAGAACCCTAAAGAATGTCTTCACCACCCACTGCTGTCTGTCAGCTGACAGCGATTTGATCAGCTCAAAGCTGCTGCTTTTTTCATTCATCTCCTGCATACGAGGCAGGTATTTTAGCTGGAGCCTGTCTCTTGTATAACACACTACATGTCAGCAACGTCACATGGGGAGAAACCAATGTCAACTATGTCATATGGTGTGTTTTGATCTGTGTTTTGGTTCCAGATCTCTGCAGCCAATCCTGAATCAGGCAGTGGAGGAGGTGTTGACGTATGAGGCACTGAGGTACTCGCGCTTACATTCATCAGTGTTGAGATTTACTCCGAAAATGTGACGTATCATTAGCCGTATTACAGAATAGAATAGAATAGAATAGAATAGAATAGAATAGAATAGAATAGAATAGAATAGAATAGAATAGAATAGAATAGTTATTGCCACTCTTACAGGAACAATGAAATGCCATTTAGAAGTTATGTTATGCAACAAAAACACTTGGTGCAAAAAAGATGCTATAAAAATATTACAAAAAATACTAAAACATGAGGCAATGTGCAACAGCTTTAAGACAAAAAATGAAATATACAGTGCTCAGCATAAATGAGTACACCCCAACAAATTTTTCACAAAATCTTTAGTTTTTGAGAATCATCATCTTCTCTGGGACACTATACAACATACTATGTTCTCAGTTAAAGAAATGTTCTGTAAAACTCAGTTTTGTCCATATGTTTGAAACTGTGCTTAAGTTCATTGAGATATAGTCAACAACACTATTGATTAAAATCTTACTTTTCAAAGGGGGTGTACTCATTATGCTGAGCAGTACATATACTACTAAAGTATTACAAAAAGTACTGAAATATATACAAAAGCTAACTATTCTACAGATGAGAGATATGTACATTAATTAAGGATTATTGCCTGTTATATTTTTTTCATATCAAAGCCAGTGATGCAAAATGAAGCAGCAGTGTAAGTAGAGTAAATTTACGCAGATATCACAATTTGGCCAAATATATGACTTAGACAGTTATCCTATGAGGCTAACAATATGAAAAATGCAATTTTGACAACTGCTTCAAGATCTGACTTAATCAGAGGGATCAAATGGTGAAGGTGTTTGACATGTTCTCCTCCAGGTGGGCGTGGTGTAGCGTCAACACTCGCTCTGTCTTCATGTCTCAACCATCCAACCAGTTCCTGTCTGGACCAGACGTCTACGCTTTAGCTCCTTTCCTGGACCTACTCAACCACCGACCCGATGTTCAGGTATCGTAAAGACCATGTTACAGTCATCAGTCACTGTAAATACCGAGGGGGTGTTGAGTTTTAAAGGGTGGAGATTGTGTGAGATGTCAACAGTCTCCTTTTTGGTTCCAGGTTTCAGCCAGTTTCAACGACTCCACAAAAAGTTATGAAATACAGAGTGTTTCCAGGACTCTCCGCTACCAGCAGGCCTTCATCAACTACGGTTCCCATGATAACCAGCGGCTGTTGCTAGAGTATGGATTTGTCGCCCCTGGCAACCCCCACAGTGTGGTGTATGTGGACGCAGGTAAGGTAAAATAGAGAGGTACCTGAAGGCATCACAGATTAATGCCTGATGAGTCTGAAGTATTGATGGGATGTTCTGTATCGAAGCTTCAAAGCATGTGTTGAATAATCCAGGCAGAGGTATGTGCAGGGTTTGTATGGGTGCTTGAAATCCTTGAAAATGCTTGAATTTCAGTGTTGTGCTTTAAATATCTGAAAAGTGCTTGAATAGTAGTTTAAGTGTGTAAAAGTGCTTGCAATTATAGCCAAAGCTACTTAACAGAGAGATGATACAGTTTGAGAGATAAAATTTATCTAAAAAAAAAGAGAAGTAGCTAGTACTGTTCTCAGGTAAATGTTTATCTTGTTATCTTTGTTTCGGTGCCAGTGTGCCTGAAGAACGCCAAATGGCTTCCCTTTTTTTGGATAAAACTTTTTGTTCTCCTTTAATTTCTAAATTAATTGAAACATAGTTTTAGATGTTTGTAGTATAATACAATATACATCATTGTGATAAAAAGTTAAAAGATAATCATGAGTATATGTGCTAGAAAAATTTGAAAATGACCCTTAAAAGTGCTTGAATAATGTTCAAACCCTGTATGTGAAGCATGTATCGAGGCTTGTATTAATGATATATGCAGTGACGTCCAGAGCCTGGCAGGCCACACCCCCCGGGCGATTCATGAAGTGGTTTGTGTGTTGACATGTGACTCAAAATAAATGGGACAGTGAAATGCAATGGAGATCCTGACATTCTATGTATTCTGACTGATTGTGCTTTGACTGTCAATGTTTGTGTGATCGGTATGGGAGAAAAGAGAAGGATTTTCCCAGTGTGGGAACATTTGGATCTTATTTCTCCCAACAAGCACACAAGCAGTATTTTTCATTCAAATAATGCTGCTCACCAACATAGACACAATATAATAATTCATGCATTGAATACTTCTTTATTTTGCTGACAGTTTCATTGACAGGCTTTCTGCAAAAAGCACACATTTCAAGTTGATGTCAATTGATATTGTTGCCTGTTATACATCGTTTGTCCAGTAGATGACGTAGTAGAGCAGATGAAGCCTCACAAAGCTTTGCCCTGGAGTGAACCAGTTTGATGAAAGGTTTCAAGGCTTCATGAAGCTTCATCTGTCACTAGTCTGAAGCCTTTTGTTTTTTTACTGATACAGTTCTAAAAGGTGTGATTTCATTTGAATCTGTCTGTAGTTGCTGTTTAATCTGACAAACATGTAATTATTATTTGACTTTGTACATTTTGAGTGTTTTGTATTGTATGTCAACATTTCCGTCTGGTCTTCAGGTCTCATCTGTGAGGTTTTAAGAGGTGACAGGAGTTTGGACCAAAAGATGAAGTTCCTCAGAGAGAACAAGTTCCTTCAGTAAGAGTTTATCATTTCAGTTATAGAATGTAGCCAAGTACTATTTTAGCATTCTTAGTACTAAATTTGAGGTAATAACTTGAGGTGTGCTTCTTTATATTTTTCTTTTACTGCATTTTAGGTGGAAATATTATTATGCTTTCTCAACTACATTTGACGCGGGAGTGTAACGAAGTAGTCAACTCATGAAAAGATACGAAATATGATACAGGCCTCAGAATACGAAATACTCATGATACAATACTTATGATTAAAGAAAATCACTTAATGAAGATGAAAGAATTTGAGGAAAAACTATTGACTAAAAATTGGACAGTGTGACTGTGTGGATGTGTTTTGTTCTATATATTATAAAGAAAGAACACAGTATAATTTACCAATCTTACTGGTTCTTTTTTATTACTTCTTGAGTATAAATGACAATGTCATGTAAACTTTTGTCTTAGTAGGCAGTGATAGGAGCATCTCTTTGTGGTGCCGTTGTAAATGCTACATCATGCTTGTTTTTCTGATCTAACGTACACATTTCCTTGTAATAACATGTCACAGTAATTGAGAGATACAAGCTGCGGTCTAACAGTCCATCAATGCTAATGGTAGTGCACATAAAAAGTAACAGAAAATGTAAAATCTGCAATTTTCTGGTAAAAAGAGCTCCCCTTCTTGCTTGAATTTTTTTTTTTGTGATTTTTTCCTCCTTTTCATGATGTGGAGTCATACTTTTAATATTGTTTTGGTACTGCTTTGCATCATTAAATTGACATAAAACAAAATATATTTCCTCTAATCAAAGGTGTAAAATTCACCCTTTGTTGAGTCAGTTTCTGCACAACGTTCATTTTCTGATGTTATCTCACAGTAAGTAAAGCAGCTTTGGTTCAGAAAGCCACTGCTTTCATCAGTGAATGTGATCATCGGTTTGACTCCAAAATAATGTAGTAAAACAGCTGAATGACATGACGACACAGGCTACAGAACTGCACTTTTTGACTTTAGTAGCTGTAACAGTATTTAAGGCCTTAAGTTCCTTCATATAAATGGATATTTATATTTAAGTGGGCCTTTATTAGGTGGTAAAATCAATACAAAAGCTTAAATGAACTCTTTCAGAGCCCCATGGTTGTGCAGTGTTGTGATTGTCATACTGATGTCCCTGAAGTACTCCTGTTTGACATCCAAACCTGTACTCTCAGACCCTAAACGCCACATTCTCAGCTTGTTTCCAACTTTGTAGCAGGTCTCAAAATCCTGCAGTAGTTGGAGATAGACTCACAGTGGGGGCAAAGTCACACTTTAAAGATTGAACTATTGGTCTCCAATTATTTTAATGTTTGTCATCTTACAAAAAGTACTATGAAGTTGGCTGACATTCAGATATCAATTAATGTTGACCACTCCACCAAAGAGTGTCTTGGTCCCTTTAAACTTCTCACATGGTTCACTTTCAATAAATGCTCAAATATTATAGAACCAAAAGTCAAAGATCCAAAGAATTATAAAAGTAGAGATATGTATCAAAACTATTTTTTTTTTCCTTCTTCTCCATTAACTATGTGACAAGTCCACAGTTTTATCTGGTGCCCCCCATTTATAATTGCTATTTTTCCAGGAGGGCTGAGTATACTTAGAATGCTGTGTTTCTACTTCTACATGAGTAAACCTCCAAAACACATCGTCATCACGCCTTAATGTATTTATTGTTTGGTAGTAAAAGTGTTTAAGCATCTGTTATTAAATACATTTTATGTAAGATGGAAAAAATTATTAGACCACCCTATGTTTTCTTCAATTTCTTGTTCATTTTAATGCTTGTACAACTAAAGGTAGAGTTTTTTGGACAAATATGATAACAAAAATAGCTCATAAGAGTTGAATGTAAGAGCTGATATCTATCCATTTTCCATGATTTTCTTGATAATAACCAAAATCACATAAGTTCTTACATCAATAGTTATGGCATTGTACTGACAAAAACAGGGCCTCTAGATGTAATGTTTTCTTTTCTTTCTGTTTTAGTCACATGATACACACAGGAGTTAGTATTTAATTGCATAACCATTGTTTTTGATAAATTTTGATGGTCTAATTTTTTTTTTTGCAACTGTATAATTAAAGATTGAAGTTAAATGTCGAATAGTTTGTTCATTGCAAACAGTGATGACTTCAAAACAGTTGAGATCTTCTTGTTTTCCTCTGGCAGAAATCTGTCCGTGTCCAGTGAAGGTCCTAGTTGGAGGCTGATGACGGCACTCAGACTTCTGTCCCTTCCACAAACATTATAGTAAGACCACCTGTATTCACACACAGAGGACCTCCAACTGCTAAATTTCCAGTTTCTCAATATTTTTACTGGTCAACTGGCCAGTATTTGCAGTGTATCAGGATCTAAGTGAATTTAATTTATATAGCCCAGTATCACAACAAGGTTGCCTCACAGGGCTTCACAGAATTTCTGTTACAGGTTCTTTGTGTGTATTTGTGTGTAGTCAGCAGTGGAAGGCGGTGTTGCTGGGCCAGGAAGTGTGTGAGGACAGAGAGGAGTGGAGCGTCCAGACAGCAGAGACGCTCTGTCAGCATTTACTACAAGACACACATAGAGCTCTGGATAAGGTTTGTGTATACACCTGATTTTCTAGTAAAAACAAACTTCACTTAAGACTTTAAAGGGTACATGTAGTAAACTTTGATTGCTAGCTATTTCAAAAGATCACGTATAATATGATAATACTACTCTGTCAGGTAACTTTTATTGATCACAGGGCTCATTATCAAGATACACACCATTTTACTGTTAAAATAAAAAGGTGCATTTTTGGTGATTTTATTTTATTTTTTTACTGAATTTGAACCGCTTTTGCTTATAAGTAAAACAAAAAGTACAAATAATGTCATGAGCATGACCAGTACAGGTACACTTTAAGCCTGGGCTGGGGTTAATTTTAAAATCAATTGAAGTCATGAAAATAAAAATGATGCTACACCAAAAAAATGCAAATCATTAGAACTTATATGTGATCCAGTATTTACTCTAGACTTACACTTGAGTAGGTGTAACTTATAAAATGTCTTTCTTTTTGAGACGGATCCAGCTTGATAATGAATTTCTCTATGAATCTTAATGAACTGACTCAAACGGAGTTATAGGATGCTGCTAAAGTTAATGATTTGTTAAAACAGTCAAAGTCTGGGTAAAAGCCCTAGAATTTGATAATACACACTGTGCAGCGTTCTCCTCTTGGTCCAAATCAAATGAGTTATACAATAATATAAACTGCCTGATGTTGTGACTCTGAATAGTCATAGAGCAGTGGTTCTCAATCTTTTTCTGTCCGGCTTCCCTTTGAAGGAGGAAAAATCTCCAGGCCTCCCTCAACCCCAACAACATTGTAACAGTGGTTCAATTATGACTTTTATTAAAAGAAACATCAATATTCTTACAATACGTTTTGCTTTACATTAAATAATTTGTTGTGCAAATTAAAAACTTAGATTTTTGCTTGAACAATACACATAAACTCAACCAGACTGCTCTCTGGGACAGTATTTTTCCAAATAAAAATAGAAAATGTGCAATTATAACTATGACAATAAAGTTAGTTTTTTAGAACAAACAAATAAATTTTGGTAACAAAGAACATTTTAACAATATCAGTGGCTGCAATGAGTCTGTTACACATCTCAGATTATTAAAGTGCAAACTACAAACTGTGCAAAAACAGAAACATTGTACATTTTTCTTTCCTAGTCTAATCCTTGTCAATTTTTCAAACCTAAACTCTTTGTCTAGTCTAGTGACAGATCGCCATGGCAGTAGATTTGTTTATTGTACATCCCTAAAATGAGTCCAGGGTGCTCCAATGCTAAAACATTAGTTCCACCTGCTACATGTTCTAACCTGAAGAACCTATGCCTCCCTTGGCAAGTCTTCTCAACCCCCCCTAGGGGACCCGCCACACAGTTTGAAAAACACTGCCATACAGTCATACTCACATCAGACTGAATTTTGACAACCTAAATACAAATGTCAATCACATGCCTATGTGTCTAAAAAATGATGAACAACCAAATCCACCCTGTCACAGCGGATGTTTTTTTAACACTGAGGTCTACAGAAGTGGGGAGACTTCTGAGTTCCTCTCAGACCCCTTGAAATTCAATATGCTATAATAATAGAATCCAGTGATGCCGAAAAACCCATCTAACACTGAAGCTATAAGACACAGAGAGCAGGTGAACATTGATGCTTTCCTATTTTATAGACTAGAGATTTATTTTTTAATTCATTTATCATTCAGTAATTTATTTTTTAATTTGGATAAGGAAGCATCTCCATATTGAAGACACTCCATATTCACCTCAATGAAATTTGAGTTACACGAGTCCATGAAACAGATTAGTAATAGATTACATATCTAAAAACAGGTAAATGTGGGTTAATTCTCCTGCGGTGTTCTTGACCATATAAAGATCTGGAGTTGTTCCCTGAGTGTCTTCAATGGCTGCTCACTAATGGGCTTTGAGCTAGTGCTAATGCTAATGCTAATGCTAGGTACTATGTGTATATATTAGGGTAGTAAAATGCAGAGGCTGAATTTTCCTTCAGGGATAATAAAGCAAGTTAACCCTGTAACCTTTAGTTTTTACCCCTGTGCCAACTTCTGGCCAAAGGCATATTGTTGCTGTTATTATTTATCATGTCTGTCCATTCAATGATGTAATCTCATTATCTAAAGAATACATTGAGACATCTGCGCCAAATTTATTCTGTGGATGTATCTTGGCATGGAGCAGAAGCCTTTGAAAATAGGTCACCTATAAGGCAGTAACTTTCAACAGTCTTACGCTATATTTGACCAAGGGGTATTAAAAGTGGGCAGCTGGGTATGTTTAACCATGCAACAGGGCACATGAACATGTAATGTACTTTTCGCTTCAACTAATATTTGACTAAATCATTCTTCCTCTTTATTGCTATCATTATTATTGTTGTTGTTATTAATGTAATAATATGTACTGTACCAAATGTGTGTGTTTGCATAGATCCTCCAGCTCCTCCAGGAATCCGAGGGGCCAATCAGGGAGCAGCTCCATGTAGTCCAGTCCCTGCGACAAGAGGAGAAGTGCATCTTGAGAAGCTGCCTCGAGGTACTACAGGCCACGCTGAGAAGACCCGATGGCTTATTGTCATACCAACCAGATATCGATGATGCTAACAGCTGACATCTGATTAGTGCAACAACCTGTCAGTCACCTCTATGAGCCATGCTGTTAGATGAAGTGGTTTCTGTCCACGATGCTCAACAAAAGCAGCAGGGCAGCCTGATGTACTGTAAACACAGCGTCACAGGCCAGACTCCGGTGTGAGGACAGAGGTTTAGTCCTGAACTGACCTTGAGGAAAACGGTGAAACCTTCATAACAACCAGCAGTAAGAGGGAAACACACTGAGTGGAAATGAACTGTATACAAAGTATACCTGTGAGCCTGACAAATACACAGAAACAAATGGGAAAAAAAAACAGTAAAATATCTGACAAGGAAATAGCTAATTGTCACGGTTGTCATTTTAACATGCCACCTGTGGGGATCAATATCCAGTTCAATACTCTTGAGGTTTCCCTCACGATGAACCCCCCATCCCTTATGGTCATCTTAAGATGCAAGAGTAACCTACTCTGCACTGACAGCTCCTGGCATCATGGCAAGACAAGTGTTCACTTGATTATAGAAATGATGTTAAAATGATATGGGGGGTGGAAATTGCAAATGCTAAGGTACTCATTTTAACATACCACCTGTGGACATCAACACTCACTAAAAAAAATTAAACCATCCACTGACCCTTCATGTTTTTGGGCTTGTGTTTTATGTATTTTATTTAAACATTTCTGTATTCAGCAGACAGACTCTGGAATTCCAGTCAGTAGTGGTTTGTCTGTAATAGTGTTATATTTCCTGTGTTGCATTCCTCCTTCCACCCAAAGCCAGAAAAGACGAGGCAAAGTCTCAGCATCTGAAGCTGAGAATTATCTTGTGGTGTTTAAGAAAGTTGATATTCAGAGGAATAAAAATACTGTAAATAAAAATAATTTTAAAAAATTAGTTTATTTTGAGCTTATACGTTTAATGTACAGTGGCAATTCACATACATATACAATAATCTATACTGTTCATATACACCTCATACATGTATACACAGAGATACCTAAAAAGATTAGCAACAGAGAAAATAAAAAAAATAAAATTATCAAAATAAAAAATCTGATCACAATGGACAATGATAGTTATATTGTTGGTAAACTTGAAGATAAGTGGAACAGGGTTTTTATTTTGCACAAGACAGACCAATCAGACCAGTCTTTTATGTAATTAGAATTTTATTTTGTGAAGATCCTTCTTATAAAAAAGTTAAAAATGTTTAACCTGGTACTTGGTATTTGAAATTAATGAAAAAAAAAAAGTTTTGTGATAGGACAAGTAAAATTCAATCAGCTGCATCATATAAATTAAACATAATGCTGTTATGGGATCTACCTAAAGTAACTGAGTTGGATTTAATTAACGTGATTCAGTAAATATTTATATGCTGTGTTGTCACATTTTCTTAACTGTTTAGTGGGACTTTTTCAGGACATTTTCAGCCGCTACAGAGACAACTTATGTCATACACTAATCCATTCCCGTCCCTTGCATCCTTTGCAAATGTTTTTTTCTACAATAGTAACTTGCATGTACCAAGATTGTTTCCATGTTTATTACTCAGACATTTGATGTGCACTCTATAGCTAAAATTTATCTATGAAAAAGTATGACAAATGTATCATGGAATAATGTAAACATGCCAATAGATGATAGCCTAGCACTTCATTCTTTAATTGTCCAGATGTCTTGATGTGGCCTTGCCCTTGTACATGACTCTTTAGAGCTGTTGCCAACAGAGGTGTCAAAAGTATTTCCACTCATTCCTCGGGTAGAAGTACAGATACTAGGGTTTAAAAAGACTTCTGTAGAAGTTGAAGTATCAACTCAAGCTTTTTATTCAAGTAAAAGTACTAGTGTATAAAAGTAAATGTAAGGGGAAAAAAATGGCATTAGGACAAAAGCTTAAGCAGTGCCACAGAGTACCACTACCCAACCTCCCGCCCCCCAAAAAAGGCCATAAAGACTATAAACTCATACAAAAATGTTAATGTTTATAAATCTTGGATACAGTAGTCTACCCGTTTCAGACACATATATGTCCATTGAAAATGAATGCATTTTAGTCCAATGCAAATGTATTAAAGAACCCTATATGTGTACTACCGAGCATTAACACGTGTTTCATGGAGCGGAAGATATGAAGACTAGTTGAAACTAAGTATTGGAATGGTGCAAAAAGTCAGATCAATAGATCACATACAAACCAATAGGATGTCACAATGATACGTGTTTATACTTCTCATCTAACCACACTCAAATTCACTCTATCCGGATGAAGCTACTTATCTGGATAGTTTTTAAAAATTTGAACAATGAAAGGCCAGAATGAAAACAAGCCGAAATGAAATAGGAGTAATGAGGCTACTGTTAAAATGTAAGGACTAGAAAGTACAGATAACTGTGTGAAAATGTAAGAGTAGAAGTAAAAAGTCAGCTAAAAAATAATTACTCCAGTATAGATAGACAAAAGTTTTACAAAGGTAACAAAGTCTTTTTACTTTGTACTTGACACCTCTGGCTGCCAACATCAAAAGACTTTCTGTAAAACTTGCAGTATGCCCTGTGTGTATTTCCTGACATCACTCCAAGCCAGTCCCTTAAAGTGGAACTTAGCAACATTTTACCGTTTTTTTCTTCTTCGCTGTTTTCTGTTCTTCTTCGTTGGTGTTGTGTCATTTCTCTGGGCGGACCTCCCCTGGAGGACATTCATTGTCGTAAAACCAGTAAACCCTCCCCTACGACCATGAGCAGTTGTTGTCAGTAAAGCCGGTGTCGAGGCAAAAAGTGTTGAATGAATATGCTACTGGAATGGAATGGGAAACTTTAGCCAGACACTGAAGTTTCAGACGTTTGTTTTCACTTCTCAAAGGAGGTCACAGAACCGGGGCAGCGTGGTGCTAAAGGCTGGTGACAGCCTCAGCTCATCAGTTAGCTGTACAGCTGACGGAATCCTAGATCACCAATGTGTCATCGTTGTCCGGCAATCTGGGTGACCAGGTCTCCCCCTTGGGGGATCCTTTTTCCCCTGGATTACACATTGGCTATCTGAGACTCACATCGCACAGCTAACTGATCAGCCGAGGCTCTGGTTCTAGTCAGTCTGTAGCCATTAGCATCATGACGCGAATAATTATTTGTTTCATGAGCGACTGGTGATACCCCAGTGTTCAACTGAACATCTCAGGAACTGTTTGTTCCTGTTGTTTATTTCTATAATGAGAACTTTATTTGAAATTGCTCCTGGGCTGTTGTTCCAAGAGTTTGTACCAGTGTCCAGAATGGTGTGTTTTTTGTATCTATTATGTGTCCATGGCATTTTAATTTATCCATTTGGGGATGAATAAAGATATCTATCTACCATCTAAGCTGTACAGTTTAAGAGCTAACCGGCTAACATCAACAGCCCCCACCTGTCACTGCCCCAGCCCTGTTAGCATTAGCACACTATCATCCCAGCTCTAACCGCCCGAGGCCCAGTGACGACGGGACCAGATGTGACACATCCAGGCCTGGACCTGACCTGTGACCCCTGGAGAACCTTCACCCTCACCGATCTGGATGGACCCCCCC
>JAPTGZ010000008.1:30635115-30647185 GCA_029814645.1 Fowleria isostigma
ACAGTATATCAGTGAGATATTGAATGAGGTGACATGTTGCTTTCGACTTTGTGCTGGTGCCAACAGCAGCAGCAGCTCTGGTGGAACAATCGTCCCACAGGACAAAGTCATCCACAGATAAAGGTCTTCTATAATAAGACTACAAAGACAAGTGTGGCTCTCAACCTCTTCAAACTCACTGTCCCACCACAACAAACCACAACACAACAGCTCACTCATTCTGGACTCGAGCATGTTCTGTAAACCTGTTATAGGCTTTCAGGGTTCATATATGTTTTTTTAAGATCAAATTCAAGCACTTTTCAAGCACTTTTACGGGTCATTTTCAAAAAATTTTCAGCACAGCACCTTACTGCTGGGGGAAGTCTGCAGGAAAACATATACTCATGATTATTCTTTTCACTTTTAATCACAATGATCTACATTGTATTATGTTATAAACATCGAAAACAGGGGTCTCAAACATGGGACAAATCCAGCCTGAGGGATGAATTTATGAAATACAAAAATTACACTCAGACTTTAAGAATCACTTTAGTTTAGGTTCCACATTCAGTACTATTCTATCTCAAGTGGGCCAGACCAGTCAAATAATGTCATAATAACCTATAAATAATGACAACTCGAAAATGTTCTCTTTGTAAATGTACACATTTTCATGTAATTTTACTGTATTTATGCTAAAACAAAACTAGCATTTCACAAAAAAATTTAATAACCTGAACAAATATGAATAAAATGAAACATCTTAAGAGAAGTAAATACAATTTTAATATTCTGTTTTTATTAAATGTTTTATGTATTTGTAAATCCACTGTGATCTGTATGTTGTAATGTACATGTATAAATGACAAACAGGCATAATATTGTCAAACTTGCACTCTTAAGAATATTTTAGTTTATGTTATTTACATTGTTTTTAAAGATAATTTGTAGATATATTTTCTTTTCTTGTCTTAATGTTTTTATTGCGCTTCAATGTTATACACTGCATACATTCACACAGAGTTCCTTTAGACAATGCTCATCCCTTGTTTTTTATTTTTTTCCCCTCCCATAGTTCACCCCCACCCTTCCAAAAGCATACATGACACCAATCCGGAAAGAAAAAAAACAAAAAAAATTAATAAAATAAGAGGAATAATAGCAATTGTATAATAATAATAAATAAAAAATACAATTAAAATAAAATATAAATATTTTCATTATGTAATTTTACTTTTTCACTCAAAAACATAGAGATATTATTTGTATATTATCATGGTATTATTCCACTGGTCTGGTCCACTGCAGATCATATTTGGCTGAATGTGTCCCTTGAACTAAAACGATGTTTCATAATAGCAAAAAGATTAGACATTGAAGGAGAACACAGAGTTTTATCCAGACAAATTTAAGCCACTTGGCATTCTTCGGGCACACTTGCACCAAGCCAAAGATTAAGATAAAAATGTACCTGGAGTCGACCTGAGAACAGCCGCTAATTTTAATTTTTATTTCAAATATTTTTATTGAGCCAAAATGATTTAGACATACATGAGCTAAATTTAATTTTTGACATAAAGTTTTATTTTTCAAAATGTATCACCTCTCTGTGAGTATAGCTTTGGCTCGACATTTAACCTGGCAGAGTTAATATGGAAAATAAAACAAATCACATGAATATGGTTAAAATTGCTAGCACTTTAAAGCACTTCAACTAAAATTCAAGCACTCTCCAGACCTGGAAAATCCAGCACTGAGATTCAAGGATTTCAAGCACCATATGAACCCTGGTCTTTTTATCCAGTAAAAATCATTAAATTTTGGTGAACTCTGTTTCAGCTCCACCGTTTATGTCTTTCACTGACAATGTCTGCATAACCTGGTCTTTACGGACAGTTTAGACTTGACATTGGAAAAGCCCAAAGCCCAGCAATGTCATATGAGTTTACAATAAGAAGAATGAGAGAGCTGGAGAGGCTTTTTTCACCAGGAAAAACCCCTTCAACCTTGACCTTAACTCCACCGCCACACCAGACATGACTGTACATGTTGACATATAGGAGCCGTCACATTTGGACACAGGAGGGATTTACGCCCCCTGCTGGTATTAACACATGCACCTTGTGTTAAAACAAGTCTGATGGATTACAGCTCAGTCGATGGTCACATCCACAGTGTCCACAACACGACAAAAATAACCAGAGGTGGCAAAAGTACTCACATTCTGTACTTAAGCAGAAGTACAGCTTCTTCTCCTTTTGGCTGTTCCCTTCAGGGGTCGCCACAGCCAATCATCTGCCTCCATGTCACCCTATCCTCTGCGTCTTCTTCTCACATCAACTAACTTTATGTCCTCTTTCACCACATCCATAAATCTCCTCTCTGGTCTTCCTCTAGACCTTCTGCCTGGCAGTTCCAACCTCATCATCCTACTACCAGTGTATTCACTATCCCTCCTCTGTACATGTCCAAACCATCTCAATCTAGTCTCTCTGACTTTGTCTCCAAAACATCTTCCATGTGCTATCCCTCTGATGGACTCATTCCTGATCCTATCCATCCTCGTCACTCCCACAGAGAACCTCAGCATTTTCATTTCCGCTACCTCCAGCCTTTTTCTCAGTGCTGCTGTTTCTAAACCATACATCGCTGGCCTCACCACCGTCTTGTACCCTTTTCCTTTCATTCTTGCTGATACCCTTTTATCACACAACACACCTGACACATTTCTCCAACCATTTAAGTAGAAGTACAGCTATTTGTACTCTCAAAAGTAGAAGTACTGATTCAAATCATTTAAGTAAAAAAAGTACAACTCCTCAACCATAATAAAATACAAAAGTAAAAATTAAAAGTGCATTTTTTGCCATGAATGCCATTTTCTATTTCCAGTGAATGGTACTGACCAGAGTCCTGCACCAAATTATAAGAATTTTCATGGGCAAAATTAATTTTCACACTGATGTTCCCTCTCTGAAATGACATATCTGTTTAGTAATGATCCTATTCTGAGAATGTTAAGAGTATAAAGTATAGATATTCATGCACAAATAAAAGTGAAAAGTTGCCAGAAAAACTACTCTACTTAAGCATAGAATCAAAGTACTTATACTCCATTACTTCTCACCTCTGAAAATAATACATCATTAACTTGGAGAAATTCATACATTAGTTACAAACATATACTTTTAGTTGGATGGGAGAGGTAATTCATCCTCAATACACATTTTTTCTTACTGTTGTTTATACATATTATACAACAAAACAGTTAAGAATAAGAATAGCCTTTATTGTCATTGCTCATATTTCAGAGCAACGTCTTTCAATATAATGATGATGAAAAACCCCGTTAATGTAGTCATCGTATCAGTTACAAGCTGTTTCAGAGGATTTCATTTTGAGCTTTTATAGATGGTAAAAACATGCTCACAGGGTGGACTTTTCATCTCCTGATCCACTTGGCTGATGCCTAAAACGGTTAATTTTAGACTCATGCCCTCATTTTAGAACAAGTGGTAAACTCAACATTACAGTCAGCAGTTTTAATCAGTGCTGTGACTGTTTTATGAATACATTTCATATTTCTTTCTTTAATACTTTCAAAAACACGAATGTTTCACACCATCGCCTTTAGCTGTGATTGGGGTTTAAAGATTTGCTGTGGCATTATTTATGTACCAATATTTCAGATAAAACACATATCACTGCAACACCCACTTCATTTTTCACACTCAAATTATAGATACAACAGATTAAAGCAGTAGTTTGATGTGAATGTAAAACATTAATGCAAAATCCAAGACTTTGAAACAGTCGCAGCTCTGTCATTTGTGGAGTAAAACCAAAAAAAGTGCATTATGGTTTTGGCACAATCAGTGACATCACAGCAGGAGTGTGACTTTGACATAAAACACAGATACCTTCAACACCACGTGCATTTGTAGCACATTTTAAAAGCACTGACACATAACAGTTGACTTTATTAGTTCATTTGTGGCTGAAAAAACAACATGACATTTACTATTTTTTTTAAATGATGGACAGCCTCGTCCTCCAGGTTTAAAGGTCTACCACTAATGCAAATGTCCACAACTCCAGACTAAGACTTCCCCTGATGTGTTCAGAGTCATAAGGAGAAGTCTAGTCATGTTTTAAATATCCACACATTCAGTGAAAACACTTAACGCCGATGAATGCGTTCTCTGTACGGTCGGTGAACTTGTTCATGTGCTGCTCCAGTGTTGTCAGAAAATGATTAAAAACAGTCAGCTTGGTTTCTGCCCTGGGTGACATATTTCTTCCCTATAAAGCACAAGGGAGCACTATATTTTAAACAAAGCAACTCTGAAGTCAAACGGGAAGGGCATTCAGTTTAACGCATAGAGTACATCCCCCCCATTACAGCCACTGATCGGCCACTTTGTCTGGATCCACTCCAGAATGTAAGGGTTTTGTCCTTGGTCTATGCTCCGTGAAAACTGGTGCAGTACTTTTTACATAATACTGCGACAAATCAATCCAATTCATGGAGAAAAATGTGTCGGGAGGGTCGAAGAAGAAACCGGGTTTTCAAACCTCCAAAAACTAAAAGTATTCAACGACTTTTTCCCTCAGTTTTTTTGGTAAATTGGAGTGTCTATTGCTTAAGTTTGATTTTTTCAGGCCAAAAAATAGGATTCAACATTGAGTTTTACTCTGTTTTCTAAATGATGACCCCTAAAATGTCATTCAGTGTAATAAAATTGATAATCGCCTATTACATAAGAACATTGAAATAACCTACATGACTAATTAAAATACTAAACTGAAAAAAGCATGTCATTTTGAAATCTCTACACTTTGCTGATCATCTTCCATCCTGTAGCTTTTACCAATTCATCAGTAAGAAGTTTACACATAGAAGTAAAATCTGTTTAAATTACACTATTACTTAGTTTGATTGTTTATTTTTACATACACACACATAAAACACAATTAATTATTAGTATTTTACTTCATTTTTATATCAATATATGCATTACACTGAATGACAATTTTTAACTTCATGAGATAATTTCACATATATTTGCAATTCATTTGCTTCAAATATAAATAAAATTATAAAATAGGAAAAATAGTTTAATGTTATATGTTCGAAATATATTTATTTCTATGTTTTGTTAATCTACCGTATGCGGACCCAAAAAAAAAAAAGGCTCGTCATGCCTTTGACCCAGGGAACATTAACAGACACAGGGTATATTAGTAGAATAAAACTGATTTTGATTTGAATGTAGGCGAGGTGAATATAAGCAGTTAGCTTCTGCCTAAGCCTATTCAGGGGGTTGATTTAAAATCAGCCTCATTGTTTGTATTTTCTGTATTATGGATGATGACTGAATAAACTTAAACCTAAGGGTAGAAGTAGGAGAAAGGCGATAACCATCTCTGCAGTAATGGTTATCACCTTTACCTGTGAGATGAATCGTTTATTGAGTTAACCTTGCAGAAAGTTGGGGATAGAAAGAAAAGAAAACAACCAACTTATCTATTAATTTTTCCTTTATCTGAAATCTGAGAGTCTGAGCGTGAGGGAAATCACATGTTCCTTTAGACAAGACTTATTCACTTCCACAGACATTGAGTAGAACATGTGGTTCAAGCATTACAGCAAAATGAACAACCAACAATAAAATAACATACAAATAAACAACTCTGTTGTGACGTAATCATTTAAGTTAATCTTTTATATCAATAAGGAGTCTGTTCTGAGTGAAGTCTGCAGAATTACTGAGGGATTTTCACCATGATTTTTCAGTAAAATTGCTTTGAAGTTGTCAAATAAAATCTGACCTTTTCTCCCTCAGTCATTTGTGCAGCTGATGTTAGGTCACTTGTTTTGCTTAAAAGTCTGTTTTATGACCGTGTCCTCTCTTTTCCTTGGGGGGGTAGTCTTACTGCTGCAGGTCAAGAGGGTCCTGGTGGTGTCTCTGCTTTGGGTTGGTTTGCAGGGTCAAAGCGAGTTCCTTCATACAAGACTTTGTTTTTAATGCCATCCTGGATCATTCTCTGCTGCACCCGTATCTTTGCATTGTTCATCCTGCAGTAAAACCTGAGGGGAGAAATACATCTGTATCAAAGGGGCAATGTTTGTAAGGAGTACTGTTTTCAACTATAGACAACAGTGCCCTCTGGTGGAAAGATACAAGCGTTGCATTTGTCAGATGAATTGGATGAAAATTAATTATAATATGTCCTATATTATATCTTTTTTCCTCTACATGTGAAATAAATATCCAGATAAAAAGGGGGGTAAGGTGAACAGGGATTAGGGCTGCACAATATTGGCAAAATTTGCATTATACGTGTACAGCATTGTAATAACAATGATATTGCGATATTTCTTGTTCACCTAAAAAAAATACCACTTTCATCTACTAGGAAAAATGTTCCTTATCAATGTTCAAATGAGCTGATTGTTTGTATGCTGACTCAATTATTTATAATTTAAGAGAAAATACTGTACTAGCACAATTCCATGGTAGAACCTGGTGATGCTGTTACCATAGACCTTCACACACAAATAGTCATATATTTGGTCATTTTATTCACATATAAAAATGTGTAAATGACATGGATTTATTTCATAATAACTGAAGTGCCAGAGTACCACCATGCAAAAAACTTTAATTAAACAATATTCCAATACTAACCTGGTTTGGTAAATACTGCAAATAAAAATAAAATCTTTAAATATAAGTGTTCAAGCCTTGCCCAAAATAATGCTCTGAAAATATTCACATCGTTTTAACATTTAAACTTCCATTCAACCAGCAGCAGTAACATCACTTTTTTAATTTTTTTTTTTTTTTTGCCAGAAAAACTATCACGTTACAGTGGTAGAGAAAACCACTCTGGCACCACATGGCATGTAAAACAGAAAGAAAAAATAAAAACAAAATAAATTATTGCATGTCATTGTGATATGAATATTACACACTTCATTATCGTGATATCTATATTTTTGCTATATATTGTGCAGTCCTAGCAGGGACCTACCAGGATCCAAGAGTAGTGAGCATGAAACCTGCCAAGCCAACATCATAGGACCTCCTCACGCGACCTGCAGACAGAAACTGCAGCTGAGAATCAAACTCACATGGTTTTTATTCCAACTTAAACTCCTCATACATAGGTTTGCACTTCTTACTGCTAGGCAAACACACAGAGATCACACAGGAACATAAGACTCACTGGTGGCTAAGAAGTGCAGCAGACCAGCAGCTACTGCACCACCGGCTCCATGCAGGACAGCCTCTCTAGCGCAGGGGACTTTCTGGACATCAAGAATCCCCAACAGCCTGAAACCCTAAAAGAATCAAACCCCAGTTGTGAAAATTGTCTTGGAAATGAAGATCTTTACTTAAAATTCAACTTTCATGTCACTCTATTATTCATATTATTATTATGTCTGGTCTACCATTTGTATTCTGTATATGTGAGAATAAGCATCCTACATGGTTACAGTTTAATTAAAAAAAAAAAAAAAAGCATTTACTAAAATATGTCTGCAGTGGGTGTGGTGGTACTGGGTTGAGTCACTTAGGCAAGTCCTACATAAACAAACTGAATCAATTTTTTTAAAAAGGTATTTATATGTGAGAAAATTTTGATGCCAGTTGCTGCTATGTATTATTTTCGTGTGCTAATAGGATGCGGCTTTGACCATTTCACACAGATATCTAATAGCTATCTGCCATATTTATTTCATTAATGCTAATGTTACTGATACTAAACGAGATTATACTTTAATTATGTAAATGTCTCCTGTTTTTTTAACCAGTAGATGTGAGCTGTGAACACTCAAATCAGACGATGACATTTACAACCACTGTTATTATCTCGTGTTCATATACATGTATTTAGTTTGATTTTTACGTATACGAGCAAATATCGATAAAATACTACAATGTCAACCCAATAATAAGGAAATTAAGTGTCTTTTAATGGCTGCTCTTGACCTTCTGGTGAACATTGCAAGCTGGGACGTTCTAATTTCAAATTATATATTTACTATATTTATTTTTTAGATATTTACCTTCTTCGCTGTCTCCTCGTCTTCTCCTGACATGTCTGCAATGTATCAATATATTTATGTCAAGTTTACAATGACTTTACTTCGAGAAACCCATCATGTAACAACATTCTGTAATCACATTGAGTTCTGCGCATGCGCGTAAAGTCATGAAGTCCGTCCGCATTTAGTGACCGACTAGAAAAAGAAAATGTTTGTTTGTTTGGTTCCCGTTTGTAGAGTTAATACACTACGGACGCTCTGTCAGTCCAGTGTTAAGTGTCTCATTACTTGTTGAGAAAGATTTATTTCTTGCCCTTTCTATTTCCATGTTTGTACAAAATATCTAAGAGAACTTTAAGTTACAACGAGAATAAATTCCTTGATATTGTGACTTTGTGAACATTTTTCACTTTATGCTGATTGCATCTTTCCTACATTCATTATATGAACCCGCTTTATCCACACTAAGGTCGCTGGAGCCTATTCCAGCTGATTATGGACGAGGGGGTGCACCCTGGCTGAGTGACCAGTTCATTGCAGGGCTGACATATACAGGCTGGGAGATGCACATTTGGGTCACTGTTATTATTCATTGTGTTCCTGGACTTGGTTCCTCAGCAAATCTATTTTTTGGGTACCAGGTTTTGTGTGACTGAACCCTCCTTAGCTTGATCTATTGTTTTATGTTTCACCCTAACCCACCTAAGGGTGGAACATTATTCGCTTTATTAACTTCAGACAGTAGAGTAGAACTCAACTCTTCTTATAGTTTAGATGAAAACATGCTTAATCTTATTTGGAAAGGTAATGCTTTAAGGTAAACTGGAGAACTTTGGTCATAGCAGGTGTAATCATGTAAAATACAAAAGTCATCTTGGACTTAAATTGAAGCTTACAAATGTGAGTTCTTCATATCCATGAAAGGCAGTATAAAATGCTTGAAAATAATCACTTTGATGACAATTTGTCAGGCGTACGTTTTTTTGTCTTGTGGGGTATACTGAGGGTAATACTTGAAAATAGGCATTCAGCTCCAGAATATTATTCTGATTGTTTTTCCTATAGTGAGTTTTTTTCTTTTAATGTCTTTCCTCGTTTCCTGATACATATGCCCCTACCTGCTGTCCTCCATGCAAATGTAACATCTTTGTCAAATATATGTACCTGTCTGTCAAATGGTGGCGATGTTCTGTGTACAAAGACCTGTGAAAACAAATTTCCCCGAGGAGACAATAAACTAACATGTGTCAGGATACACAATACAAACTTTCAGACTTATCTGACCATTTATGCAGTTGCAGTACCCTAATTTATGCAATTACATCATTTTGCCAGACACTTTTCTCAAAAATGTTTTTTTGGCCCTTGAGGCCAAATGGCCCCAAGTTGGGGGTGGAGGTTAACAACTTGTACTGACCCAATGTATGGGAAAACAGGAAATAATGGTGAAAAAGAGGTAGCAAAAACATCCTGAGGGGTGGACCTGGCTCCCAGCCTAATAGAGACAACCCGTCACTCACATCCACACCTATGGGCAATTTAAATGAACCAGTTAGCTACAGTGGTGGGAGAGAACCCACACAGACAAGAGGAGTGTTGGAGTTGAACCCAGGACCTTCTTGCTTTGAGGCACCACCGTGCACATACATTTAACTATTGTTTGCATTACAAGATTTACAAATTAGGATTATTTTTAAAATGATCAACACATGCAGTGCAACTTCCACTTGTTTAATATGAAACAATATGTTGCACAGAGAAGCACATGAATAAAGTATATCTTCAGAAATATTGTCACATCAAACATTTTACTATGACATTTTTAAATATAGCCTTTTCTCATTTGACTTAATTTACAGATGAACCATGAACAAACTGTTACAGTATGGTTTATACAGTGTATGGTATCAACAAATGGAATATTGTGAGTAGTCTTCTTCAAGCATGACCATTTTCTTCACCAAGCATAGCCACATTCACCTTAGAAAAACATCTCCACCTTAAGAAAATATTTTCTCAAAATATACAATAAGAAATGATATCTGTAAGAATAAGAAATAAATACAATGTTTGAACTCAGCACTGCAGAATATTCATCTAGGCAGAAAAGGATCAGTGTGTTTCGAGTACAGATCAACAGCTGAAAGCACAAATTTTAAAACAGTATGAGATGCAGAAGTAGGAAATGGCTGCTTCTGCGCTGTTGGATCATTCATTCAGTGGATTATATGCAGGCATACATGTTTAATACTGTGAGGAATTCTGAGCATGTTGGTCATGGGTTACTTTTGTAATTTGCGCTCCAGCTCTGAGAAAACCTTTGCGTTGATTTCATCCACTTCATCTTCCACCTACAGTAACAAACAGACATTAGTTAATAGAGTGACATAGGACATATTTTTAATATGTATCCAATCCTAACACAAACTAAAATGCAGTAGTTGTATGTGATAAAGCTGTAAAACTGGACCGACAAAAAACATATCCAACAGTTCTTCTACCTTTGAGGAAGTGTCCAAAGGAAAAATAACAGGAAAATACAACACTGTATGAAGTTCACAAAATGGAGAGATTAACATTTTTGCTGAGGCTGCAGGCTGATCTTTACACAGTAAGATGGGGCAAAGAGATTAGTTTAACTTTAACTAACCCTTTAACTACCCCACAAAGACAAACCTGATGAAAACTGTTTTTGTTCGCATTTGTTGTTCCCTTGGGTGAGTACTTTCTAGAATTTTTTTGTTTTTTAACCATACTTACAAATATCAACTCAGAAAGTGTCAAGTGTCACTTACCATCTTAATTCTTTTTGCATATTGATGATGTACTTCCACTAAAAGTTTAATATTTGCAGTAATAGATGAACACAGGTTGTGGTTTTATAATAAATAAACCATTATTTCATATTGGTTTAATCTTTTTACTCTTACCATGAAGTGACAAATCAACCATTTTGGTGACCATGTTTTTAAAAAATTATTACACATTTCGTTTTAAGTTTTGTTGAGGTATCAAATAACACAATTATGTTCAGGAAGGCCTCTTATACTATCATATGATGAAAAGGTATTCACATTTTTCATATTTTCACCAAAAAAAGTCCAAATGTCTTCAGTGATTTTCATCTTTCTTGGCTCATTTAGGTTCAGATAAGTTCAGTCCTCCACTTGTTGAAATATAGACTTAAAATACAATAAACCATATGGTTGAGCAGGCAGTTAAAGGGGTAAAGACAATTAATTGTGGTTTGTCTCATGGTCTTGTGCGGTGCTATATAGACTGCTGCTCAAAGAAACTTAACTGAATAACCTGATATTTCATGACTGTAACCTGAATTGTAATTATTAGACTGTGACTGAAATCGATGCAGACTGTTGTTTATGTTCTGTATGACAAAATAACAAATAAAAACTTAAGTGTCAAAAAAAAAGAAAATACAACATTGTGCACATATGTATTTGAAGCAGGGTTACTGAAGGAAAACTACAAGCACACAACATATTAAATACAAACACAAAGGCACTATCCCATTGTGATAGTCACCTGTTCCACGTTGTCCACCTCAGGGATATAAAACTGCATCATGTTCTGAATGCCGTTCTTCAGGGTGACGGTGGAGCTGGGACAACCGGTGCAGGAACCTACTAGCTTCAGCTTCACCGTGCCGTCCTCAAAACCCTTAAAGATCACGTCACCTCCATCCTCCTGCACTGTAGGTCTTCGGAGTAGAAAACAAAACAAAAAAACAAAACAGCACAAAGTGAAGATAAGCGTTCCTCTGCTCAGATATCATTTACTGGCCTCTGCACTAGGGACTGTGTTCAACATTAACTCTTTCCCCCTTAGATGCCTACTAGGACCAACCCATAGACGGTATATGTGACTAGTTCTATCCATGGAACATTTTGTTTTTCTGGTGTGTTGATTCTTTTTCCAGTGGTTACAATTATTAATACTTTGGCAAATTTGGGCAAAAAAACAGTGAAAATTCATTTGTATTATTATAATTTAAAAATGTTAAAAATTTTT
>JAPTGZ010000008.1:30672726-30686578 GCA_029814645.1 Fowleria isostigma
ACACCTATGGACAATTTAGATTAACCAATTAACTTATCAGTGCATGTCTTTGGATGGTGGGAGGAAAACGGAGTACCCGGAAAAAACCCACAGAGACACGGGGAGAACATGCAAACGCCACACAGAAAGGTCTCACGAGTCATGGGGCTGGAATCGAACCCAGGACCTTCTTGCTGTGAGGTACAAGTGCTAACCACTGCACCACCATACCACCCTTTACTACAATATTCAAGGTTATTCCATAAGTTTACTGTAATTACGAATGTGTACAGTCATGGAAAAAAATTATAAGACCATCAAAAACAATGGTTATGCAATCAAGTACTAACTCCTGTATGCATAATGTGACAAGGCAAGGACCAACACAAATGGCAAGTACAATTGTGGAATAATATTAGACCACCCTGTTTTCTTCAATTTCTTGTTCATTTTTAATGCCTGGAACAACTAAAGGTACATTTGCTTGGACAAATATAATGATAGCACTAAAAATAGCTCATAAGAGTTTCATTTAAGAGCTGATATCTATCCATTTTCCATGTTTTTTCTTGATAATAATTAAAATCACACAAGTTATTACATTAATATCTATGGCATTGTACTGGAAAAAAAAGTGCGTCTACACACTCCATGTTTACTTTTCTTGTCTGTTTTAGTCATGATACACACAGGAGTTAGTATTTCATTGCATAACCATTGTTTCTGATGACTTTTGATGGTCCAGTGTTTTCCACAGCTGTGTATGCAGACACACACCAAAATCTTCCTTTTAGTTGAACCCATCACTAGCTGCACATGTGGAACACACCACACACTGCAAAACAGCAGCAGAGGCCTGCCATGTCAGGCACCCAGGGAACAAATGCCTTGCTCAAGGATACATGACCACAATATCTTGCATATTTTAAACTTCCTAAAAGTTCCTTGTATGTGGTTGTAAATTTTGACACTGAATAAAGATAGGAATATGTGCTTTTTGATAAGTTTTCGGTCCAACTCTGTGGGCACTGATGCTGCCATGGAACCATTGTAGCCTTGACAGTAACCTGAGGTGTAGTCCAAGATATGAAAAAGACAGAACTGGTACTGTTCAAGGTCCACAAATGGTGAAAACCTAGCTCTGCTGCAATGGAACAGTATTTTACCTAAAGGCTGTTTGAATTATATTGTCACATTTAAAAAGCGTACTACGTAAGTAGGCTTTGTGCAGAATGTGTTAAGTCATCCATCTGAAGTTTGGATTCTCAATGATTCTAAGGTTTAGTCAAGGACTGTCTTTGTAAAACTGGGCTCTGGGGTTATAGTCACTGACTACACTGAGTCTTTAAGGAACATTTTTTATTCATTTCATCTGCGAGTGCATTAATATGAATATGGAGGGACACACGAAGACTCTGGATTTTAATGCAAAGCACTTAACCTTTACTTGAAAGAAGGTAATATACATCCTGGAATTACAGATAATAAAGATACATTATGAGCAAAATCATTTCACAATGAATATCATCTTTCTTTCGCAACAACCCGGAGAGCAGTGCGACATTATCTACAGTTTTTGTTAGGAAGAAAACAGTGAAAAGCACACCTAATTCTGTCAGCATCTTTACTGTATGGTACACTGTAAAAAATGTCCTATATGCAGTAGTCCACATTGTTAACTTCAATAACAAAAGAAGGGGGAAAAAAAGGATTTGAAAAACATAATTTTTGTGGTTGTCTTTCAACTAAGTAGTTCAACTGCAATGCATACATTATAAATAAATGTAAAGGGAAGAAGGGGGAAAAGTTCAAAAAATACTACAAGCAATATTCCACAATTCCAGCATGGCTGAAACAATAAGTGGCCTTCAATCCAAATCGTACACTTTGGAGTGTGACCACAGCTTTTACAAACCTTTAATATACTGTAAAGTCGTCAAAGCTGGTGCATCTCAAAGCCCAGCTCGTGCTTAACACTTCTGGATATGTCTTAAAGAGTTAAAATTGCCCTAAAAATTTGTTCCGTATCAGGATAAGTTCTTTAATGTCTCTTCCTGTGAGGTGAGAGACACTTTTTCTAAGGAGTGAGAAAACACAAGACTTTATAGTTAAGTAACTTTCTTTTTTCTTTGCAACTCCAAGCCATAAGTATTGAAATAAAGCTCCTTTGTAGCTATGCTAGGGGCAGATAATAATCACAGAACTCTTCAAATCTAAAAAAAGAAATTATGTGTATTCTCTTACTTACATCTGAAAGCTTCTCTCTTTCTCGCCTTGTCCCCATTTAATTTAATACATGTCATTTTTCATGTAGTGGGGAGCTCCGCCTGTATACAATATTCTCTTTTCAATAAAAGGGAAGGACACTACAATAGCTGACAACTCAGAAAAAAAAATAAATCAATGTGATGCGGGCCGATAATTGTTTAAATCTACAGCGAGTTGAAATGAGAACTGGTTCAAACGGAGTACATGTTCTTGGTGGTGGAGCCGCTCTTGCTGGATGTGTCGTCGTGTGACTGGTAGCCGATTATGGCTTTGATGGGGATGTTCAGACGCTCTTTGTAAAGTTGACTGTGGAGAGACAAAGGGGGAACCTGTGTGAGTGTTGAATGTCGCCATCTAGTGTCCGTCTGCAGCAAACATCAATCCTATCAGTCACGTTATGGAGCAGGTGGAATGAGATGAGGGGGCTCACCCTATCGTCATGATGGCGTCCCTGTTTTGGCAGTTGCTCGTCCAGATGGCTATTTTGTCACCTTTAGGTCTGACGTTGACCACGGCTCCACACACGTCTTCACTGGCCTCGTCGAAGGACTCGCCGACTAAACACAAAAGCTGCGAAATACACAAAAGACCAACGTCAACATGGATCGACAAACAGCACGTCATTGGCTTCCCTCCTCTGTCATGAACCTGATGATCTTAGTAAAACTGACGCCTACCCCCTCAAGGCCCCCACCAGGCAGTGAGTAAAAAGACTTATAAAATACTGGCTTAAGAATGTCCACTGACCACTGTCTACTAATATTGTAAAACTTCTCCATTTATGAAAACAGACGACCTACAGTTGCGGAAAAAATTATTAGACCACCCTATGTTTTCTTCAATTTTGTGTTCATTTTAATGTCTGGTACAACTAAAGGTACATTTGTTGGGACAAATGTAATAACAAAAATAGCTCATAGTAGTTTAATTTCAGAGCTGATATCTATTCATTTTTAAGGTGTTCTTGATAAACACCAAAATGACACAAGTTCTTACATCAACATCTGTGGCATTGTACTGACAAAAACAGTGCTTTTAGGCATTCCATGTTTTCTTGTCTGTTTTAGTCACATGATACACACAGGAGTTAATATTTGATTGCATAACCACTGTTTTTGATTACTTTTAATGGTGTGAGGAATAAATGAATGAAATGAATATGCACAATTTTATCTCAGGTTCACTATATAGACATATGGTAACCATTATTAAAGGGAAATGACTCAGTATTTGACTTTTTTTTTTGTTTAATTCTAAAATGTCTGTTCCACATTTTTCCTACGACTGTACACAATACGACGACAGAAACAATTGGGCGAAAAACATTGAGAAAAATTCCATGTTTACTTAACTTGTGCAACAAAGTTGCATTATAATATTAAATTATATGTAAAAATTGTGTTGTTTGTCCAAAAAATGCAATCTTTGTGACCCCTTGACCTGTTTGTTCTGTTTTTTGGTTTTGTATTTGTTAAAAAACTCTTATAAATAAAAACTATATATAATAAAAAATGGATCAACAAACACCCAAACACACCTCTGCAGCACAGACACCCCACAGATCATTGAAAACAGTGGCTTCTCAGTAGTAACCCCAACAGGGGAACCAACTTTTCAGGGTTGGCATTTCTAGTGTAAGGCTGTGAGGGGGTGTGATTTCATTTTTTATTTACTACATTGCTGATGTGCAAAGTGATTCTAGCAACTAAACCAGAGGGTCCCAAACTTTTGAGGCTCAGGACCCAAAACTTTGCATCTTTTCAGAGCCCAAACTTCCAAAACTACATTATGAACTGTCTTCACATCTACATTTGCTGCCAAAAATATACTATAATCAATAAGATTTAATGACATTGGTCCACCCTTTACAGCTATGATTTGATGTAGGGTTGTAACGATTATTGGTATAACCATAAACTGCGGTATAATTCCTGACTGTTAGTATTACCCGTTTCAATTGTAATTATAAAAATCATGATCAATTACCATTCTTTGAAAACTCATGGTAATACTTAAATACTTGCACTCCAGGGTTGTTTCATGTGGTTGTATTGTTCTTACATCCACATTTACTTTGTTTAATGTTTGTGTACACACATTTGATTTACATCAAAGTAAATATGCTGACATTTTTACATTTTAATTTCAGGTGAACAATGTTTCTGCCAACAAAGTACATTCATGGTATGTCTTATTTTATTTGGTTTTTTTTTCCTCCTAAATAAAACTTGGTTAATTTATTTCAGTGTGTGTATAAGTACATATTGGATATTTTGTGCACATTTCAACAATACTAGTGATAATAATACTAATTTGTGATAATTTTGGTAACAATAACAGTGATATAAAATTTTCAAATCGTTACTGCCCTAATTTGATGAGATCACACACTGACGTTGGATGAGAAAGCCTGGCTCTCAGTCTCCGTGCTAATTCAAAGAAGTTCCGTGGGGTTAAGATCAGGACTCTGTGCAGGCCAATCAGGTTCATCCATACCAAACTCTCTCATCCATGTCATGTTGGAACAGGAAGGGGACATCCCCAAACTGTGCCCACAAAGTTGGGAGTGTGGAATTGTCCAAAATCTCTTGGTGTGCTCTTGATTGTCTGTCAATAATAGAATATAGCCATCTACTCTGAGTAACAGTACTCCAGTGCACTAAAGATCCCAGATGGATTACCGTCTCCATCCAGTAACGGTCAAGGTCGTTGTGTCTCTGTTGTTTGGTGAGCGTCATCAGCCATCGACCTCCCAGCTTGTTCCTGTCGTCTTCCCACATCGGTTTGATCCCATCCTGGAATGCAATGTTTAACAATGACATAATGCTGTCGTTGGTGCAGTCTCTTCTGCGTTACACATCCTCCACAATGTGTTAACCCAGCGCTGGTTCTGTTCTTTAGGTCCTATCTAAACCTACTATTTAACCTGATTAAGCTGGACCTTGTTCATTTATCCCCTTGATGAAATAGTATACCAACCAACCAACCCCAGAGCAGTTAGAGGTGAACCAAATCTAGCAGGCATCAACAAAATGTTGTCTTCTAAGATTTGCTCCAACAGGACCCTCTTCTTGTCTAACTGTTATTTCTGCTTTGACTAATATATTTAAAGATACATTGGAAAAGGCCTTACCTTAAATAAGCAATAATCACAACCAAACCCAAGTTTGCTTGGTTGCTGTATATGGTTGTATAACCTGTAAAGAAAAACAAAGTGTGTCATAACAGGAATGTTTGTGCCACAATTTAAGGTGAGTGTGAAGTTCTACATTAATTTTCAGACTAAGGGACTTAAATATAACAAGAATAAATACATCAGGAATCATTGTAGGTGGATTAAACAGGGTTCCTACAGGTTTTTACAAGTTAAACTTCTTGCGATGACTACTTAGAACAGAATTTAATGCCCATTTCACAGCCTATATCGTGGCCATACTGGCAAAAAAGTGTGACTCCTAGAATTTAGGAAAATGTATTTATTTACTCCAACGCCTTGATTCCCACTGTTCCAAGTCATTTTTATCCCACTGGGACACCATTAGTCATAATCAGTTCCTAATTTCAATAAAAAATTGTTGGGTTGGAATGGGTGGAACTGAGTAGACTAATGTTAATTTCTTTGCAGCTTGGACGTTTAATAGACACATTCAAACACAACACAGCAAACAAATTCATGGAGCTGTAAGTGAAGACCTAACATATCAAACAATAACAATTAAAGACATCTTGAAGGTATTAAATGCTCATTTGTAAATTTAAGACTTTTAAAGATTTAATCAGGAACCCTGATTAAAGCTGTGACCAAAGATAAATCATTATAGGATTAGGAGAGGAAACTTACGCCCAAAAGTCTTCCACTGTGTCGAATTTGGAAATCAGACGCAGGTTCTCTGTCCAGCTTTTGCTCTTATCATTTTTGAAATACCACAGTGCCCACCTGTGAGTGGAAAAACAACAATACGGCAATTAGTACACACAGGAAACAAACAGTACATTGACAAAGTAGTGAATATTTACATTTGGGTCTTCATTTAAAAAAAAATTCCTAAACCTAAATCTATTACATATAAAACAATTATCCCAAACAAAATACACAACCTGAGTCAGAGCCCTATTAACCCATGTACAGCCTATTTTTCAACAGAACACAACAGCATGCATATCAATGAAAAGAGGAGAGAAAGCCAGCCATCATCAGCACTATAAATGCAGCCTTTGTTTACGACGGGTTATTCTTTCATCTACTCGCAGGAAGGGTGGAGCGTGTAGGGGGAGGGCTGAGGGCAAACAGAGGGCATCGGCTGAACCCTCTGTCCCTCTCCCAAACGCCCCCAACCATCGATCCGACATGTCGCCAATAAACACTGGCCAAACAAAGCCAAACCAGAGGATGAACCCGATTTTACTCTGCCTGGGGAGGACTCCAGTGGAGAAACAGCCGAGGACACTTCACTGGTCTGGCATGTAAACAAACACCTCTACCAATGGCATTTTACTTATGTAGTGCACATCATAAGAAAAGTTATGTCATGACATTTTACATTTAGAACTGGTCTAAACCAGACTGTTAAGCCAATTCACCATGATATCATGACATCACACAAACATACATGCCACTATTACCTGGTGTGTTGTCTGTACGCAATTTAAGCTTTCCGCGTGCACGTTCAAAAACCACACACTGATGGTTAGGGTTATGTGACCCGCAGATCTTGGCGTAATTTGACACGCAATCAAATGGAGTTAAATAACAGGCCAAAGGTAAAAAATGTGTACGTATAACACGCCAAATGCCACAAGAACTGGCGTGACTTACAACGGAATTTAATGAGATCAGTCTCCAATTCACAGACACAAACAGACTCCTCCGGGGGAGGAACGGACAGACAGACAGAGAGAGACAGAAAGATAAAGATTGGGGGAGAGAGGAGGAAGGAGATAGATAGGGGGAGACATGGATGCACAGCAAACTGAACTATGACTCTTAACTACAACTGCTGATACTAGTAGAACTATCAATAACGAGGGGTGTGCACTAGCAAGAGTCTGGGGATACAATAGAAAACACAAAACTGGAATAAGAAATGATATCGCAATATATCACGTAACTGTTAACAAGGCAATTTTGTTTGTTTGCTTTGTTTCTTTTTTTAAAAGATCATTTCCTGGGGAAATTGAATTCCGCCAGAAATATGCACAGGTACTAGATGAATTTTTACTTGATCAGAACAGGATTAAATGCTTTATCACAAAACTTTCCTCTGTAAAAACTTCAAGTGCAGAAATTCAGATAAAGTATTAACATCTGGTATTATCAGTACAAAGAACACACGTAGTAAATAAATTATCAAAATAAGGCCTGATCAAATGTTCATATTCTATTAGCCAAGAAACAAATGCATAGTGGACAATGTTATCAATTTCAAAAAACTGCATGCATGGCCTACAATATCAAAATACTACTACTACTTAGTACTAAGTCCTTCGATTTCTCATGTTTCAGCAGATCTCATGTATGGGTAGGGGTGTAAGAAAATATTGCGATATTTCATTTCACGATATCGATAAACAGGTGAAATGATACTGATATTTTGTGAAATGAATCATCGTGATGTATTGCAGAACCTATATTTTCTTACACCACTACCAATAACTAGTACAAATACCGACAACTATTAATACTACTACTCCAAATACGAGTACTAACAGTGGATGTACAACTACTGCAGCTGTTAGTACCAGTAATAGAAACCTCTACCATCCATGTAACTGTATAATAAACACTATTACAACTATATGGGTAAAGCTGGACACCTGTGACAGCAGGTCAAGTCCAACCTGTTCCTCTGATGTGAATTTATTTCTTTAGAGATCGCTTCAAAAACAAAAGGATTATCCCCTTGTTTTGAAGTATTTAAATGTTTACAGTGTACACCCACACTACTCTGACATTTCAGGGAGTTTTTCAAAAATGCAGCTGAACTTGTTAAAGTTTTGACAATGTGGACTTTGAGATATGAACCAAAAAAACAAAAAAAAAAAAAACTGCTTTGGAAAAGGGCCTTCGGTTTGGTTTGGACGTGTACTGAATGAATACATGTAGCTTCTGTGATGGAACACTAACCCTCGGTAAGCAGGGCAGCCGTGCAGGGTTTTGCAGCGGTGGATTCTCAATGTGTGAGGCACAGAAGCCGGGTCAGACGTTCGAAGCATGCTACCTTTCATTTTCTGTATGTTGCAGCTTTGTGGCACAAGCGGGTTTCTTTATATCAAAAAAGGATTTCATTTTTTAACTCAAGTTGGCAAAATCCAGTAGAGTCGTTCCTCTCCTACTTCACCGTGTATCTTATATCGTTTACAAAACCTTCACCTCAGGGAATACTGTGAGGCGTCTAAGAACACTCAGTAAATTACAGTATTTGCCATAAATGAACATCGAACATTCAAAAATACACAACATGTGGGGGTGTCTGTTAATACACAAATGACTGAACAATGTTTTGTAGAAATGTCCCACAGGTAGTTACGGAGTGTACCCCCACCCATATTCCCTTCACTGAATCAAAAACGTACCGAAAACGAACCGAACCAAAGAACCCTGTACCGAAAACATACCAAACCAAAATTTTTCTGTACCGTTACATCCCTCCTCATCAGTAACTCTGTATCTTTCCCTTATGCCACACACTCGTCACATGACACTTTCTAAGGGGGAACACAACAACACACCATCATCCCAGACTACCAGCTGTTAATTCAACATAGATACTGAATGAAGACAGATCCTGGTTTTGATTGTCTCAGCAAACTCAGTTATAATGTTAAATTCTTTGTTCAGCCATGGTACTACTGATCACATTCACAAACTGAAAGCTGTTACTGACCAAGCCATGTCCATTGGTGGTGTTCGTCTGTCTGGTCATGAATTGGGAGTTTTAGGTGTCAGAATGTAGAGATTAGGGCAGTCTAAGTGAAGTGCTTGTTCAGACATGGCTGGATTCTTCAATTTAGGTGATAACCCGTGAGTGGTGAGACTGACCTATAGAATGCCTGATGTCATCTCAAACAGCATGTTCAGTTATCACTACAAACTCGACACTTATTAGGAGAAATGGCACAACAACACCTCATCTTAAAATTTTTAAGACCCGTTGAGACCAGCCGAGACCGGAGTTCTCCTGTTACAACTGGTCTGGGTGTGCATGAGGCTGATGATTATAACTTGCATCTTTATAACAGGTGAGGTGTAGCTCAAAAACACAGTATGATAACACTACATTTTAAAACCAGGCAATGAGAATTTGACAGAATCAACTTGTAAGTACCCCCCTGAAAAGACATATTGTTCCAAAGACAAAAAACATCAAATAAAACTGGATTTGCTGTTTCTGACTGTGGAAAACCACTGCAACCTGTTGACTGTTGATGCAGTTTAGAAAACAGCAAGATAACGAAAGATAAATAAGTCAAAGAAAGTCGGATCTAAATCCAAGTGTGCAGATATTGTTTTATTTCCTATTTAACCTACATTTATCTTTTACTTTGTTTATAGCCATTATTCATATTTACATTTTTTTTTTTTTAACTATTCATTTTGGTGCCTATAATCTGTTGTGTTTTATCACTATTAATTTGTCTTATTGGGTACATTTGTGTCCTGAACATTGTGTTAATTAGTTTTGGTGGACTAACGCATGTTAACAAGGAATGCAAACAAGTAATCGACTAAATTAATTGTTGATAAGAATTTGCTCAATTAAATTTCAATGATTGTCAATTAATTGCTGCGCCGTGACCAGGATAACCAGTCATTGAACCGGATTGTGCTGTTGATGGGTTAGAATGGATTTATGAGGGGAGACAAACACAGACCAGCCCGTCTGTTTGTCCCACATTCTGTGGTTAGAAGTTGTGCAAATTTCATGCAAGGTCTGTTGTATAACTGAGGCAGGCATGGCAGTACTCATACATCCAATAATTTAGTGATTAAAAGTATAATCATTCCACTGTATAGTAAGTTGAGTAACTTATGTTATAAAATTATTACATTACGCATAGATTTTTTTTACCTGCTTTATAATGTAACAGCTGACACAAAATGCTGTAAGTTATAAGATTATACGCAAAAAGTTGTTATGCACTCGGCATTTTGTAATATTATTGACAGTTATAACATTAACAGTTTTTATAACACTTTTTTTGTAACATTATCAGGTCTAACAGGCCCTCTTCAGATCCGTTTATTTGATTCAATTTCTGCAGATGTTATTTAGTTATACTCCATATATGTTATTAACTGGACTGCATCCCTGACACAATAAATCAATCATTAAACAATATGACACGTATTTTCATGAATATAAACAGATTAGATTTTATTCTTATAGACCTCATTGAAAAAAAATTGAAGTTCTCAGAAAAATTGTCGTGAATCAATTAATCCTTAATCGATCTATCAGGTCAACAAACTAATGATTAATGAATTAATCAATAATTTGCATCCCTAATGTTTACAGTTAATTCCCTTGACTTAATTGCAACCATACATGTTTAAGTAGTGAAACTGGGGGTGGGAGTAAATAAGCTTTGCTTCTTCTCACTCTCTTTCAGCCTACTAGGGCTGTAATATTAGTAGTGAATTGCTGTATATATTTATGCATTATGTGTACTGTGTACCAATGTCTCTATGTATATTTCTCTATGCATATTTGCTCATGTAAATTTCTTTATGTATATCTGTGTACGCATGAGATGTATATGATCAGTACTGTACATTGTACGTGTATATGTAATTAATATTATACATGGATGAATAAGCTCAAAATAAGCTAATAAACTGAACTAAATTAACACTAACATAGCTTTCTGTCATTAGGGAATCTGAAATATCTTATTTACATACCAGTACATGTTTCTAAATATGGGTAGTCAGCAAGTACCTCAGTGTATTATGTGGTTTGCATCTCTTCCTTTTCTTTAACCATCTACTTAAATTGAGAAAAGTCTGTCAGCTTCTGTACATCCTGCATTGAATATGCCATTCAAGATGATTTGCTTATCGCCCAGCAGCCATTCCCTTCCTTCTATTTCAGTACGATATGAAAATCAAACTCCAAGACTTGAAACTTGCTCAAGATTTAAGATGTAGGGCTTAAGCAACATTCATCTCATCATGCCATGCCAATTTCTGGTTAGAAAATGTCAGACAAGTTTGAAAAAATACAATTTCCCAGAACCCCAGTTACTTTCAAAAGGAAAAAAGTCTGAAAATTACACTTAGCACAATAGAAACAGGAGGAAACCACAAGAGTACTTTGAAACATATGGTACATATTTACATTTTTCTGGCTAAAACAGCCTTTGCTAGGTTTTTTGTACTGCTATTGTCATAAGTAAGGTTGCATTTCATAGACATTCAAGGAGAAAAAGGAATCTCACTTCTGCTTACACTCTTTATGCTAATCTATTACTAGATCAACCTCAATAACTTAAGTAACTCGGCTTGTGCTAGCACAAGTGCGAGTTACGACATTTTTGTAAATAATGTTACACAACAGAGCAGTCCTGCATCAACAAGCTGATATCTGTAACAGGGAAGAGGAATGAAGCAAGATAGACCCACATCAACCCTGCTCTCCACCCAAGATACAGAACACTCATCAAAATAATGCATCCATGGCAAGGTCAAGTACTATTTCACAGCCTAAAAACCAGATGTGCACGTTTATACGAGACATGATAGAGCAGCAGAAGAGACGGCCTTTCCCTGTGAAGCCACAATGAACAAGCAGAAAGGTCTGGAAGTGACTTGTGAGGTGAACAATTCAGTTAACTGCCTGTATGGTGAATAGGTGAGGCACCAGCACCAAACTATGATAACATTTTTCTAAATAACAGAAACAGTGAACAGCAGCTGGGACATTAAAAACCTTCTGAGTTTTGCCACTTAAACATTTACAGTCACAGAAAAAAATGATTAGACATCAAAGGTAATAAAAAACAATGGTTATGCAATCAAGTACTAACTCTTGTGAGTATCACGTGACTAAAGCAGACAGAAAAAACATGGAATGAATAAAAGCACTGTTTTTGTCAGTATAATGCCATAGCTATTGGTATAAGAACTTCCATGATTTTGGTTATTATCAAGAAAACCATGGAAAATGGGTAGATATCAGCTCTGAAATTAAACTCTTATGAGCTATTTTTGTTGTTATCATTACATTTGTCCAAACAAATTGTGTGTTTAGTTGTATCAGGCATTAAAATGAACAAGACATTGAAGAAAACAGGGTGGTCTAACCATTGTGGCTCAACTAAATAAAACTCAGCATTATTCATTTAATTTATTTGGTAACTAAAATTGGTCTTCCTGTTTTGAAAAGGTTATAAAAGTGAATATACACCCTTATAAGGAAGAAAGTTGATGACACAATGCACTCAGTGATGATCAAAACCAGCAGCGTTTCCCACTCAGATATCATGAGGAACAGCTCAATCATGACCAACATTCAAGGACTGGTAATCAATGAATGAGATTGTATCAGTGAGGCCAATGAGCAGAGGCCTAAAACAACACAAAAATGACTCATCAATACGTTAACATGGATTTAAACTAAACAACCAGACACTGTAAGTAATGGTTAAGGGTTTGGATTTCATCCAAGGTTAAAGCAAGGTAAACTAACAATTATTTTCTTGTGTTCTTTTAGAGTTGAGCGATACAGAAAAAAATTCAAATCTTGATTTTTGTTTCTTTGGATGTACGATTTATGATTTTACCCATATGAACTCAAGATACAACATTAAAGATTTCCTAATTTCCAAATTTCCTAACTAAATCTACACACTGTATACATGCAGTACTAACAATACATATGACGACGACTACGTTAATCTATATTACAATACTGGAAGGTCTCAGAGCATCTGTCTGTGTATCTGCATAGTTCTGCGAAACTGAGATGTGTTTAACTGGCCAATTTGGTGCCTAAAGTTGAGGAAGAGTCCCATCTCAACATTAAATATCTCTTTTGTTAAAATTTCCTTTCTTACTAGTCAGGAGGGACTGATTTAATTCATGTTGCTAAGTAGTTGCCAGGGGGAGTAACAGAAAGCAACCTTGTATGTCAGGGGACAATTGACAGGAAGTGCAGTGCCACGCTGCATGACGGGAAATGAAGTTAAAAACAGGAACGATACATTTACTGTCAACAGATACCAGTATTAATACATTAACGGTTGGTTAAATCTTAAAGAATGATTTACCAAACAATTTTTTATGATAGTTCTTAAAAAATATAGACTAACATCTTTTCCCAGAGGTCAGCTCTCCCCAGCATAAAAACTACCACATCTACAACCTGTGGTTCCCCACAGGTCACTGCGCTAGTTTAACCCATTAAGACCCAGCACTACTTTTGTGTCAGTTCCCAAATGAGATTTGTCTATATTTAACTTATATTAACCCATTCAGACCCAAACATCCACTGTTGATTTAAATCATGTACTGATACAAACTGTTTAAAACCTTTTGATCCATTAATCCTATCAATACATGTCAATAATTGGTGTAAAATACAGTTATTCATCTTTTCATGGTCAT
>JAPTGZ010000008.1:30700410-30735699 GCA_029814645.1 Fowleria isostigma
ATATTTGAATGGGCCCCGGGCCACTTTGTACTGGGAAAATTGGGCCCAGTGGTCAAAAAGGTTAAGAACCCCTGCATGATCAGTGAATTAAATGTAGGAAAATACCAGATTTTTATGAAAAACACAAAACACAACTAATAATATTGTAATAAATAGTGATAAATTGCTTAAGAAAGGTAAAATAGTGATAAAAAAAAATTAATTCGGGAGCTGCCGTAAAAGTAGCACTGGATTTTTATGGGTTAAGGGCAGATCAGAAAACAGCTCAGGTTGGATGTTTCAGGGATAAAGTGAGAAAGACCAGACTAGAGGTGATTTGGACATGTGCAGAGGAGGACTAGTGAATGGAAGAAGGATGATGAAGATAGAGCTACCAGGCTGGAGGCAAAGAGGAAGGCCACAGAGAAACTTTATAGATGTGGTGAAGGAGGTGTGAGAGACCATGCAGAAGACAGGATCAGATGTAAGCAGATGATTCACTGTTGAGACCCTTAAAAGGAGCAGCTGAACGCAGTAGTAATACTCTGTAGTAATTTGTTCAAGGCTTTGGTGTATTCAGTGTATAAAACAGAACAGATCAATCTACATGGTGTATGAGTGTGTGTATGAATAGGTGAATATGAGGCTTTGTAAAACGCTTTGGGCACCATGAAAGTGTGGAAAAGCGCTATATAAGTACCAACCATTTACCAAATAATCAAATTAATAAATGAATAAATCTTTCCTATTTAAACAAGAACTGTTTGAATGTACACATCCACTGTCATAACACATCATAGCCTGAAATCATGTATTATTTTGTGGTGTTTAAACTTTATCCATTTGGGTCCAGTCCAAGTAAATGTAAAAAACAGTTTGCAACAAATTTTAATACAATTTCAGAGGACTTTCCTAACACTTGAATAGATGGACAGACGCGAAACCACAGCGACCAAAAGAACATTAGGATGGATAAAATACACAGGATGAATTACCCTACAAGCTAGTTGACCAAAAACTGTTAACATTTTTAACTTACACGGACATTTTACATACTTTGTCAAACTATAACTAAGATTTTACACATTACACATTGTTCAAGGTTATATTGAAGCACTTTTGAGGGTCATTTTCAATTTTTTCTAGCACAGCACCTTATCACAGGGGTAAAATACACATCTACAGGAATACATATACTTATGATTTTTTTTTTTTTTTTTACTTTTTATCACAATCATGTACATTGTATCATGCTATAAACATCTAAAATCGTGTTTCATAATAGCAAAGAGTTCTGGAATTAGATAAAATTGTCTAAAAAAAGGGGAAGCCGCTTGGAGTTCTTCAAGCACTCTTGCACCCAGACAAAGATTAGGATACAAAGTAATCTGAAGTCGACCTCAGAACACCCGCTAATTTTCTTTTTTTCGACACTTTTATTTTTCCAAATTCATATTACCTCTCTGCAAGTAGCTTTGGCTTGGCATCTAACCTAGCAGAGTTAATATCAAACATAAATAAATAACTAAATCACATCATAGAGTTGTAATTGCAAGTACTTTCAAGCACTTGAAGTAAAATTCAAGCACTTTCCGGACTGAAAACACTGAAAACATTGAAATTCAAGAATTTTCAAGGATTTAAAGCACCTGTATGAACCCTGAACATAATGGTAGCATGTGCACATGCATCATAAAATGGTAGATGTGAGTTAACTTTAACATTTGGTGCATGTTTCAGCTGTTGAATGAGTCACACCTGGTTCTGGAACGCTTCAGGAGCCAGTCTCTTGTAGAGCGGTGCCAGGTCAGTGGCCAGAGCCTGGAGGTTGTTCTCTATTTTCTCCTCCTAAACAGAGACAGGTGAGGGGTGAGCAACAGTTTAATTTATACATGAATTACTTTTCATTAAGTGTTAATAATACCATAATAACCAATTGTTTGTTGTTATAAGACATGGGTCTCAAACTCATTTTAGTTCAGGGACCAAATTCAGCCAAATTTGGTCTGAAGTGGGCCGGACCAGTAACATAATGATAATATATAATGTCAACTCCAAACATTCCTTACATGATGAAAATGTTAACATCTACAAACTATTCTTTAAAACAATGTGACTTACATGAACAACCTAAAATGTAAAAGAAAAATAAGTACAATTTTAACAATATTCTGTCTGTTTATCATTTCCACATGTACCGTACATTAAAACTTACAGATCACAGTGGATCTACAAATACTCAAAACATTTAGTAACAGACAGAATACTGTTGAAGTTTTCTACTTACTTCTCTTAAGCCATTTCAGGTTGTTCATATTTGTTCAGAATATTTACATTTTTTGTGAAATGATAGTTTGTTTTAGTGTAAATACAAGAAAAATACATGAAAATATTTACATTTACAAAGAGGAAAATTGAGATTTGTGAGTATTTATTGATTATTATGGTACTATTTTTCCTGGTCTGTATGTGGAACCTGTAAAATTTTTGTGACTCATAAGTGTCATTTTTGCATTTCACAAATTTATTCCACGGGCCGGATTGGAACCTTTGGTGGGCTGCATTTGAGACATGTTGTAGACCCGTTATAAGAGATTTGTAGGAAGCACTTAAGGTTTCTTTCATTTGATTAAAGGAGCTTCATAAGCAAAATTTGAGTTTAACTACTGTTAAACATTTTGTAATGTTTTGTTAAGATTAATTATTGTGTTGTTATGACGTACCAGCAGTTAAGAATCTATGCACAACAGTTAATTATAATTCTGCAGCTACTGAATCAAAAGCAAAAACAATGCATTATTAAATTGCATCGGGTTTTTAATTAACCCGTTAAGTTATACTTTCATATACAGTATAACAATTTCAGTAGCTTCTATTAATATTCCTGACTTGTCAGAACGAAATGTTTGTCAAGATAAAATTTAATTGGATTGACACTTAATCTATCAAGAATAAATCACATTGTCCCAATCATTTCATGAGAACAGGTAAAAATATTATATTACAACTTTACTGGCAACAGTGTATATCAATATGCTTTCACTTGTGTAAAATTTGACAATTTTAAACAAAATGCAGAAATCACTATTGCTGACTTTTCCTTGGATATTTCCCGTACCTCCTCCCTGAAGTCTCCAAGCAGTCGAAACTTGCGGGGCACTTTGCTGCGGGCAAACTTACAGCCATTGAAGTACATACTCCAAGAACAACCGAAGGAAAACGAAGCTCCGCAGGTGTCTGGATCCAACCCCTGGCATGCACACGTCCGACTGTGGGGACACGGTGAAAGGAGCTGAAGACTCAGACAAAGCCGAAAGAAGAAGAGAGAGCATCAGGTACAAACAGCTGCCGAGGTACTCACTCTTCATTAAGGGCACAGCGGCGGCTGGTGGGGGAGCCGTATTTAAAGAGGGTCTCTGTCAGGTCCTGGTACAAGTGGTCTGCCACAGGCCGAGGGATTCCCTCCCACGCCAAGATGAGGATGACCAACACGGCACTGTCACAGTGATGCCCTGGCCGCCGGCGGACCAAACACAGCAGCTTCTCCTCCTCACTGCCACGACGGATCACCTGGAACACACAAGGAAAAACTGTAATTTATCATTTATAAAAACGATTAGATACAAAAAGAGTTTTCATACAAAGTAGAAATTACTTTACAAAGAAACTGATGACTTACACTAAATGATAAAACATACAAATGTGAATAAAAGGTTATAGAAATCAAATAAATGACGAGTAGATCAGATAAACCAAGATAGACCCTCACCTAAAAATACGTTTTTGGAAGAGGCTTAAAATACTGTACTGTCATTGCACTTTTAAAATTATTTTTATTTATTTACTGTTTTAAAAAAAATGTCCTTTACAATGGACAGCATTTTTTAAGTAAAACTGACAAACTTTTGTCCCCTACAGAGAACAAAAATGCATTGCTGGGTCTCAGGAGGATATGAATATGTTGTAAATTATTAGCTTCTTAGATGCTTTGTACAAATTTCAACCATATAAGTAATTAGTGAAGTGCATGTGGATGGTAAGTTTTAACATAATTTTTTTAAACATGTAAATAGCACTGGTTTTATTTATATATTTTAGTTCTTAACTGTTACAGACATTCTGAAAATCTTGAGTTTAATTTACTTTGAGTGAAAAAAATAATTTAATTTACTTTGAGTGAAAAAAAAAAGTCTTTAAAACCAGGGCAAGTAAAACCAAAATCATAAATAATGAAACAAATAAAACCTAACCTGCATGTCTAAATATCCCTGAGTAAAACATAGTTTATTCAGATGATGTCAACCGTTAAAGTTAGTGTAACTGCAGTCACTAGTGTAACTAAGTAGCTGCAGGTGCCTTTTGCTAAAAATAAATAACGGCAAAATCCTTCAGAAGGGATCAGTATACAGAAGACATATTCAGGTTTCATGATACAACATCCAGTAAACACAAACCCTGGTCACATACCCATTTAGCTATCGGACACCCTTGGGAGCTCTTTCCTTCTTTCCCAGTGTAAACAACAACCTCCACCCTTATTGCATTTCCTCTGGCACCATACCTGTGATAGAAAACACACAGAAACATCAGAAATATCAGAAGGCAACAGAGAAATCGAGCAGCATTAATAACTCAAGCTCTTTTAATGTGAAATGGACATGAATGTATAATCCAAGATAAATACTGAAATGTTTTTTTTTGTGTGTGTGCATTTCTGTCATTTAAAACACACATCAAGAGCTGAATATGGTTTTTTTCTGTTAAGTGCGCCTGTCAGATGGAAGGTGAGCTTCAGACCTTTAAATCAGGTTGTCACGTTGGTTTACGGGCCCCTCGTCTCAGCTCAAGGGGTTTCCTGTTTCAACATGCTCTGTGTGTTTAAGTGTGTCCGTGTGAGGCCATGTGTGCATGTGTAGTGCTTCCTTTTAATGACACACTCTTCAGCTGTGACTCCGCCTCATTCCACGGAACCTTTGGTGGAGAGTTTATTTGACTCTCAGAGTAAATGCTCACCAAGTTAAAGAGTCACTCTACCTGTTCTCCATCAGCTCTCTGACTGCAGCAACACTAGGTCCAGCCCCAAGATGGGTATAGTAAGGGCCCTCCTCTTTTTCAATGATTTGATCTGAGGGAAAACACAAAATCAGGATGAGAGAGAAGTCAATTTTTCTATAAAAACTGTATAAAAATGTAGCAGGTACAACTGTTATTGTGGTGTAATAACACTTGTCAAGGCAAGACCAGGTTTAGAGAAAGCAAAATACTATACTACACTATATTACACTATACTATACTACACTATATTACACTATACTACACTATACTATACTATTAGATACTATACTACACTATACTATACTATACTATACTATACTATACTAATATATACTATGGCTTTTGGAGAATCTTTGGAAGTCGGTCAGTCTCAGTTGCATTTAAAATCAATTTTGTCATCTACAGTTGCAGAAAAAATTATTAGACCACCCTATATTTTCTTTAATTTCTTGTTCATTTTAATGCCTGGTAAACTAGAGGTACATTTGTTTGGATAAATATAATGATAACAGTGAAAATAGCTCTTAAGACTTTAATTTCAGAACTGATATCTATCCATTTTTCATGGTTTTCTTGATAATAACTAAAATCACAAAAGTTTTTATATCAATAGCTATGGCATTGCACTAACAAAAACAGTGCTTTAAGGCAGTCCATGTTTTCTTTTCTGTCTGTTTTATTTACACACAGGAGTTAGCACTTGATTGCATTACCATCGTTTTTGATGACTTTTGATTTTGTTATTTTTTTCCACGACTGTATTTCCAGTCACACTGATGTGAAACTATAGTTCTGTTCAAAAATCATAGGCCAACATTAGATTTGTTGTTTTAGTAAAGTTTTAATGACTACATACTTTATATGGAGAAGTACTATTTAGATTGACCTCTCATTGCACTCAAAATGTCTTTAACCCTTTTTATTCAGACAATATGACATTTATGGCTTTTTTTTTTTTCTCTTGTTTTAGACCAGATTTCATTAAGACCTGTCAGATGTTTCTTTTTGTTTGGTCTGTTTCTTGTCGTGGGATCAGGGGTCACACTAAATAGTGACTTTAACCTTTACAACAAAGTTAGTTCAGTTTTTTATGTGTGTCTTTTAAGACTGTGCACATTTGTTCTTGTATTTTCTTGTATCTGACAAAAACAGAATGAGAAATAAATATGAACAACAAAGCTAAAGATGGCCGAAGACTTTTACACAGTGCTGTATATATGTAGATTGCTAAAATTGAGGTACTGCTAACAATAGTGCAGTGAATACATCGCTGAACCTGTGGTGCCTGTTTACGGTCAGACACTAGAACATTTGTAGTAAAGCACTTGAGTTAGCTTTCAGGAAAAACTGTTAAAAAGTAACCACTGCTACCTGCTACAGTATATCTTTCAACAACAAAGAGGTGGAAAAAGGTAGGAGAGAGAGAGAGAATGATGGATGCTATAAAGATAAATTAAAACCTTTTATCCTCTACTGTCCAAAGCTCAAACATAAAAAATTCACATCAGTTATAAATACTGGATTGGCCAATTCTGACAACAGACACAACATTAGTAATATTGGTGGTGACAGAATTTCATTTGCCGAGAGAATATTTTACAAAGTGATTATAATGCATAGTACTTATGCCAATATTTTTATCAAGGTGATTCAGTGATGAGTCACCCGAGCGCATGAATCATCATTAAAAAATAGTCTAAATTTATGCATGATCCATCATGGTGATGAAGGTGAATATAAAAACAGAAATTCCTACCATACTACCACATTGTTCATACTTTAGGAGTAAAATCATGTTTTCATAGGAACCTGTAGTTTATTAATAGTACCCACACCCCACTGGCTCCACTATAGCCCACATCCAATTCTAAATACATATTAATTATATAAATTATAAAATTAGCATTAATTATATAGCTTTTACTCCAGTGTTCAACATTTTTACAACTAGTTTGATCAATTAGCATGAACTGTGTTTAACTATGCAGTAGTAAAAGCTAAATTCACAACAATACAAAATCATCCATGTGCCTCTTAGATAAATACCATGGTATATATAAAACATTTCTTATATCACACATGTTTGGGAAAAGGTCATGTGTCAGTTTGTCATGTCAGGGTTGGCAATGGAAATGTGATTATTACTAAAACAAAAGGGCCAATACTGTAAGCTCATACTCTACCGAAAGTATTTTGTAACTTTGACAGTATGAGACTAAAGGTTCTAATAATAATAAGTGAAAAATATTTTAACAAAATCACATGTTTGAGTTTTTTTGAGCAAACTCATTCCCAAACCCACCCCTAAACAGTTTTAGTAGGACTTCATTTTGGTCCATTATTTGAGACTTAAAGTTACTGTGGCTGTATCTCAGTTCAGAGACCACCTTTGAAGTCCTCATTTTTATGTATTCAACATCAAATACACCACAATAGGTCAACAAGATTTCCAAAGGGATCCCTCTAAATATAGCTGTGAAATTTGGCCTACTTTTATCTGAATTGGCTCCTGAACTGGGAAAGAGCTAGTGTACATGTGGAAGAGGCAATAGAATAAACCAGTAAAAGAGAACTTGAAACTTGAAAACACACTTAATCATAACCAATTCTACACAGTGAGCTCACCCATGCACTGACAGGATGGAAGATCAGACAGTTTTTTAGAAGGAGTATTGAGCAGGTTCTTTGTCGGGGTGTCTAGAAAGCTCATCGGAGACTCCAAAAAGCTGTTGACGCTGTTCTTAGATGGAGTTGACTCCTCGGAGTGGTCCAGATCTCCATCAGCAGACGTTGACAGGACAGTGATGGGTCCTGACCGTTCTAGCTTGTAGTAGTTCTGCTGGCTTGGAGGAGGGGACTGTCGAAGTCCTGAGAGGCCATTAGCCAGACTGTGATACCCGGTGGTGTGACTGAGGAAAGAAGCCTTGGCTGAGCTGGTGTTTGGGTCAGCATCGTGTTGTAGCCCACTGCAGGGCTGTGGTACCTGAGAAAAATGCCTTTCACAGTCGTGCGCCGGTCCTGCCAAGTATCCGTTACAGGGTTTGTGGAGGTTGAGTGGACCATTAGAGGAGGACTGCAGCTGGTTTTCTTGACCACAAATATGGTTGGTTTTCATGAGAGAGCAGTAGTTCTGGACCTGTACGTGTGTGCTACCATGATGGATGAGTTGTCTCCTTTCCTCTTGAGCTTCAGCCAAGTATCTCTTGAGGTCAATTTGAGCCTGAGGCAGAAACAGGTTCCTCCTGTGCTGGAGGACTGATTTCCCTGGTGGAGGCATCTTCTGGCCTCGGCTCCGATGAGGCATCTCACCATTTGGCATGCGTTTTGACAGAGGGGTCCTCTGGTTAATTCCCTCATGTTGTCCATCATTTATCTTCTTCCTTCTCGGCTTGGAGGGAGTAGCTTTTGCTTTCTTCACGAGTGCCTTTTTGTGTGTGGGCGGTAGCTGCGAGTTGTAATTGTACTTGATAGCTGACACGGGGGTTCCTCTTGGAGGATTGTTCTCTGACTGCTGGTTGTGACGAGCCTGGATGATAAAAGCTAAGTCTGCCAGCTGGACTGCCACCTCCTCCTCATCTCTGTTCCTTCTTGTTTTCCCAACAATCCCCTCTCTGTCCTCCCCAAACAGACGATCTTGATGGTCTTTCGTGAACCTCATGTCACTCTGGTCTCTATAGCTGCATTCTGACTTGATGACATGAGAAGCAAAACCCTGTTCTGTCCTCCTGCTGGGTGTTTTATCATTCAGAAACCGGCTCTGATAGGTTTCTGAGAGACATGGCTTTGTGTTTGAGCTTGTCTCCCGGGAGCACTGGATGGCATTTCCTTGTCTGGCCACAGGAGGGTGTATAACTGATGTTTGGTGTAGTGATGAGCTGATAACCGAGACTTTGTTGTAGTGGATAGCTGCTGTGGGTTTGGCTTCATGTAGGGATGTATTTGTACTGGAGGTTGTAAGAGGGGCAGCACCAGAAAAGGGTTGTTCACCCTTAATTTCAACTTTAATGGGCCCTGGGGTGGTTTGAGGTATAGTTGCCAGCTGAGTCAAGGCCTCAATTGCAATAGCCTGATCAAAACTGAGATTCCTTTTCTCTGCCAAAGACTGTACACTTGGTAGAAAGACGTTTTGCTCAGTTTTGATAGGCGGCGGAGTCCTTTGCCGACTGACAGGAGTGCTTTTCTGACACAAGTCAATTTTCAAGTCATCTGGCTCTTTTTTCACAGAGTGGAAATCCAGTGGTTCCGTTTTAATGGAGCGAAGAATGGAAGAACGCGAGCCAAAAAGTTTCTCCTCCAGACCCTTCCTCTCTGTGACAGAAAGGCACACTACTGCTGCCAGGGTGGACAGCGGGTCCTCACAGACCTCATCGTCGTCATCCCTCATCTGCGTGGTGGTCTGTTCACTGACCCACACCCACGGCTCCTCCATTTTGATCTTCTTGAGTGGAATTGGAAAGTCTGCAGAAGGATTCTTGGGTCCATTCTTCGAGCAGTCTTTAGGAACCATTGATATGATAGCCCTTTGAGGCTCTGATGCCATTGTGCTCCTTTGATATGTCAACTTGGGATCAGAGTGTGATCCTGTGGTCATATTAGCACCATAAGGTTTTGTCAGATTTGCAGAACCATTCTGTACAGTCACAGAAGAGCGTACGTGTTGATGAAGTGCATTGCTGGTCGGCTCCAGCCCAGGCTCTCGTTTAATAAGTGCTGGCCGTGTGGCTTGGTCTGGGGCCAGGTTGTTGGTAAGCAAGTGGGTGATGTGGGGAGACTGTATATGAGGTATGTGGCCTTCCTCCCCCTCATCCTCATCTGCTGCTGTGTGGGTGTCATCCATCTGTGCCTTGCCTTTGCCATTTACCGACCCACTTTCTGGACCCACCTGAGACACAAACAGACAGATACAAAGAGAGAGAGAAAGAGAGAGAAATGACTCAACAAGCTTTGGCAGAGTACAGTGATTCAGCTTGGTCTAAACAGTCACGGCACACAGTACAACAGACTGCCTCCCAGCATGGCACAAGCATCTGTTGCAACTACTATCAAGGCTGTGGAAAATATTATGACATACCGAAACAAAAATCTGCTTTCTATAACACAAAAAGAACCCTCTCTCTAAACACATCAAATTTAATATTAAACTGTTACTTCACCGTAAGGGCTGTGATATATTCCTGCATGGGTTGTGTTGATAACAGCAGCTCCACAAGTAGGTAAAAGCCAAGAAGAGTAAATACTTAAAGTTCAGGATTGCGTCACTGATAGTAGGTCACTAAGGGCATGTGTGCAATGTCTATGTACATGTTGTATCTTGTGTGCATTTGTAGGTGTGTTACCAGGCATGCATGTGTGTGCAAGGAAGCACATTGCTGTTGCTTTGTAAAGTTAACTCTGTGGTGCATTGCTTTGTAAGTGATTAACCCACTAGAGGTTCTATTGAGGCAGAGCAGGTCTACTTCACCTTTCAGTCAGGACAGATTGTGCTTTATAGCACAACTGTGGCCAATCATAGGTCCATAATACTGATATAATGATGATCCTAAAAGCTTATGCTAAATGTGCACTACTGTGTCAGGTTTAGGAAATCATATTTAGATTTGGGAGGATTGCAAAAAAAAAAAAAAAGGGTCAGTAATCAGGCCAAAACATATCACAATGTCTAATACCTAGACATGTGACCTGTCCATTCTGAGCATAAAAGCAGGATTGGAAAAACATTTGTAGATTTTAATGTCATATTGTGGATCTACAGGCCTCATGGTTTGTGCTACTTTAAACAGTGTCAAAAAAGGACATGTCTCCTCTCTTGGATTTTCTACCTTGGTCACTGTTCAAAGGCCTCACACAGGGACAACTGTTTTGGTTTTACGGGTTCATCTAGCAGACTGCTGGTAGCCAGTGCTGTTAGTCGAGCTGCATTGTTTACATGTGCATCACATTAGGGAAGAAAAAGATGTGTAAAGTCATCTGTCTGCATACACGCCTTCCTGTGTTTTTTTTCCCCCCAACCTTATTGACATTGTTTTCTTAAAATGTGTGTCTTGCTTTATATGTTTTTAGTAATGTCTAAAATATAGTACATAAATGCACAATGTGGCCGAAATTTAGGCCATATTTCTATTTATGTGTCTGGTAGTTTGTAGCTCTGCATTTCATGGTTTTAATTGTACCTGTTAATTGAATAGGTTCATATATATATATATATATATATCTCAGTATTCTTGTGTGTTTTTACGATTGTTTCTGCATGCTTATATGTGACCTACAGAGTTTTGGAATTTTAATGTCATATTTCTGCTTTCAAGGGGACAATGTAGTATCTGTCCAGGGACAACAGATGATGACACATTTACAGCAGGGTTTATTAATGTGTAATGCCCTTGTCAAATAAACCAAAAATATAATGATAAAGTGAAGTCATTCAGCAGAACCTATGTATAATGTGCATTTGGTGTATATGCAGCTATACAGTGTGAATTAGGATAACAAAATGCAGTTTTAACATGTTTGTAAAACAAGAGTAGGGTATATCTGTAAAATCTATCATAATATAAAATCATTAGATCTGGAGACTGGCAAATTGGATAAAATAAAACTATTTTTTGCCAAACTCTTCTTTTCTTTTGTGTGTCTGATAAAACCTATATCTTTGACTGGATCAACTGAGGTCATGCTGCATTTTATTTTAGCTTCAAACACTGCTTTACATCAAGAAGTAAAGCCTTGAGCAATGGAAGGCTTATTAAATATGTAGCAGCATGACAAAAAAACCCAGCACTGCATCAAGCGCCAAGACTCAACTGACAGAATCTCAAACCCTTTTAGGAGAGGTAGAGAATGTGTGTAAATTGATGAGTGTTGCATGTGTTTGACTGTATATATGTGTGTAAGATGTACATTTTCCCTCAAATGAAGCAGCATAAGTGCAGGGGAGCTGGCGATGCCTTTGTTTATCACTGTTTACCTGATTTGAACTCTCCTTAAACTCCATCAGCGCTACTGTTTTCAGACGTTTTATGGGGGAAGATGTGCACTCGAAGCTGACAGATCAAGACTGAACAGCATCCTTCCCTCAACAAAAACCAGACTCCTGTGAACCCACAGCCCAAACACAAAACACTTGTGTGTGTATCACTTACATCTGTTCTGTCCAACTTTGTTCTCTATGTTTCCACCAGACATGAACTAGGTTACAAACAGTATAAATATTACTTTTGCTTTATTTACACTAAATGCCTGGTGATATATTTTTTTTTTTGGTCAACAAACCAATATCAACCAACAATAAAATTATCCATTTGAAAGGCACATTTTCATGTTATTTTGTCTCAAACACAGTTCACAGCTGCTTCTAATGGGTATTAATCCATGTAATCGGTTGGTCGATACCGATTATTTCACAAGGTTAGTAAACCAAAATATGAATGCAGACGCATGTGCAGGCAGCTTGGTCACTTTGGCTACTGAACAATGAACAATGTTACTATTCTCTTTTTTTTAATGTAAGATGAGTGTATTGTAGTAGTGGCATAGTAGTGCTGTGGTTAGTACTATTCCCTGACAGCAAGAAGGTCCTGGGTTTGAGTCCAGTGCTGGCTGGTGTGTGTGTGTGCACATGCACGGCTTCTCCTGCTTCCTCCCATCATCCAAAGACATGCACCCTAATATGTCAACAAAGGGAGTCAAACTTTATTTCAGGTGCCACATCCTGCCAATAGATCTGAAGTGGGCTGCGCCATAATAATAACATAATAATATATAAATAATGTCAACTTTTTTACATTAAAAAAACTAAAATGACATGGTGAAAATGTTTCCATCTAAAACTATCCTTTAAACTATTCTTAAAACTGTCCTAAAAATGTGAATAACATGAACAACCATAAAAAAACAGACATTTTAAGAAAAATAGGTACAATTTTGACAATTTTATGCCCCAGTTTATCATTTACACATGTACATTACAACTTACAGATCACAGTGGATCTACAAAGACACAAAATATTTAGTAACAAGGCAGAATATTGTTAAAATTGCACTTTACTCTTTTAAGATATTTCATGTTTTTCAGATTTTTCACATTTTTTTGCAAATATAAACATTTTCATGTAATTTTAATTTTTTTTTTTTTTTTTGGTGATCCACTTTTGAAAATTCCAGAAGAGCACCATTGATAGTGTTAAAAACTAAATGGTAAATGGTCTGTACTTATATAGCGCTTTTCTACACATAAATGGTACTCAAAGTACTTTACAACACAAGCTTCATATTCATCCATTCACGCACACACTCATACACCAGTGGGGGGGTCTGCCACTATGCAAGGCACTACCTCACTACTCACTGGGGGCAATTACATGAGGGTTCAGTGTCTTGCCCAAGGACACTTCGACATGCGAACAGTTGGAGGTGGGATTTGAACCGCTGGCCCTTCAATCATTGGACAACCCGCTCTACCACCTGCGCCACAGGCACCCCAGACTAGAGGAAGAATGTGTATTTACAGGATTTGTTGACAGTAAGAGAGTATAAAGTACATGACTGATCCTTTTACTGAAAAAGGGGAAAGGTTTGCAAAGTTGAAACAATAACAGGCCAAGGTATCGTATTACAAAATAAAACTACCGTAGATAAAGTGGTGATGATCTATAGTGTGAGCTCTATGAAGTTATGTGAAGTTAAATGTATGAGGAGATTAAGAGTTTGAGACTAAAGTAAAGATAAGTATGTACAACAACAAAGAGGTCAAACTCAAGACTTGAGCCTTGTGACATCCTGCATGTGATAGTTACTGAGTAGCAGCATGAATCGACATTGATGAAGAAGCAGGCGTAGACACAAAGCCATCTGTAGAGCTGAGTGTAGAAATAAACAGTGTTGAAGCTAAGGAGAATGTTGGTCTTCCTCAAAGAGATCAATTACTGCGCTCTGTGAAAGTGATGACAGTTTTCAGGGATCACATACCTTTGATCTTTTGATTCAAGTGTAGAGATTAAGGTTTGACTTTTTAGTTTTTATCTCAGTCTGGCTTTTATAAAAACACATTCCATGTTTGATACTGAAATACCACAAATCTATACCATTTGATGCATTCCTGAAGCCTTTTGTGTATAAGTAAGACTGTTGACATTTCTGAGGGGGGATTTAAACAATACATTTCAACTGTTTTGGTACACTATTTCAATACATGTGGTAAAAGAGTGAAAAACTAACATTCCAATGACAGATTTGACATATGTGAGAGTAGGTTACACATATGTGAGCACTCCAGTCTTTTGGTCTCAGGCAAGTCCTGGTTTCTGGGGTGAAAGTAAAAGAAGTCAAGTCAAGTCAAGTCAAGTCCCTGCTCAAAGCCAATCAGGACATGTCACATCACTGTTTAGGTCAAACAAGATGTTCTATCCTGCATCTTACAGCCAAGTCGAATGTTTTTTGGTTTTTTTTTTTGCTACAAAACTAATATTCGCATAATTATCTTCTATAGTATAACACTGGAAGGTCTCAGAGAGTGAGTGTGTGTGTGTGTGTGTGTGTGTGTGTGTGTCTGCACAACTGAGAAATTGAGATGTTTTTACTTGGCCAATTTGATACTAACAGTTGAGGAATAATCCCATCTCCACTTTAAATATCTCAAAAAGTTAATTGGACCAATATTTTGGGAGATATTAGTCATTTTGGAATACAATAGCCTCATAATGATGTTGACCAGAATCAGTTTGTCAGAAGCGCAGTACCACACTGCATGATGGGAAATAAAATTTAAAATGAGGTTAAAATAAATAATGAATTCACATATGTGCTACATTTCTAGCCGTTTTATGACTGATGTTTCTATACTACTGTTCTCAGTAAACACCACCCCCATATCACACCATGTGTATGTGCAACCACAATGTAAATATATAAAGAAAATTTCATTCATTCATTTTCTGACCCCCCCCCCCAAAGAATATTTATTTTTTAATTTTAATTATTTATTTATATAAATATATTATCTTACTAATGATATATTACTACATTTCTAATGCACCATTGTTTTACAATGTCTGACCCACAGCATTACCATAGTTCAAAACTAAAACTCCATCTCCTCTGACATTTAGACCAAAACAGTATCATTTCAGACAGCAGATAACAGTGGTAGATGAAATATTGTCAAAATATTGTGATACTTTTGAAAATGGTAGTTGAAAATCAAACGTACATACATGGGAGTCTAGACAGAATGCTTTCTACATTGACTAACTATGACCCTAATCTTAACCACAGACAACTGAAAAAGTTTGTCATGAAAGTATTCATCACTAATCACCTTATGTGATGGTCTTGTCTTGTTATCAACAGGAACGCACAAACCCTGAAGTTGTTCAGTAAAAATGTACATACAGGACTTCCTCTATGTTTAAGTTGGAAGCAGATTTACAAAGAGAGAATTGAAAAGAACTTAAGGAGGCCTGTTATAATTATTACATCATCAAATTATTGCAACTGTTTGAGCTAACACCGCTATTTTCTATAACTGTGAGGACCGACTCCATTCCCTTGTATATATACAGCTTGTTGAAACTAACAGAAATGTCATGTTTCACCAACATGTCCACCTTTTCCACCATTTGAGATTTTCTTGCCGCTTTTAATACCGTCTCATTTATATTTGCATAAAGGCATTAGTGTGTCAAAAGTGCATGTATGGTGCAGCTTTTGTTTACACAGCCTTAGATGGAAAAAAAATATTTTTTACTTTTGTGTTGATCAGTAAGATCAATACCATATATAGATTGTTCTTCATTTCATGTTTATTTAAATATGTGTATAAATAAACAATTGTTATGCTGATACTAGACCAGCAGCACAAAATCAGTAGAAATGCTAATAATTATTCCAAACTCTATATATGTTGTTAATCATCAATTTCAAATTAAATTTCGGTTACAATCATAAAAAGATTACATTACATTAAGCTGATTTCTCACTAATATACAATGCCAATCCAATTCAGTCCGCTGCACTCTTTTCACAGTCCACTGCACTCTTCTCACCTCTGCCAGGACTTTGTCTTACTATTAGAAACACGCTGCTGATGCAACAGATTGTTGGAGCTCAGACTGAGCCAATACGAAAGCTGCCAATGCAACAGAGTGAGACCCACCACTCCACACACAGCATGTGGAAACGGGCCACCATGACGTTCAAATGACAGAGCAAGAAAAAAGAGGGAAAGCAACGGGGAGCAGAGAAAAAGGCAGTGTGTCTGTCACAATAACCTGCTTTTAATGACAAAGCAGCGCTGGCTGCCTTCCAGCGCTGCACCAGACACACGCGTGTCGCTATGCATGCGTATGCGTGTGCCTGAGTTTGCATACATTTGTGCATCCAAGTGTTTATGATCCGAATCTGACATCAAAGAGCAGTCTCTGTCTTTAATTGTGCTGCACTCAGTCTTGTGATAACATAAAGCGTTATGCAGGATGTAAATGCGGAGTCATGTGCTCTCATTTAGCCACTGGGTCTCTGGAGAGAGCAGGGTCTGTGTTGTGTTAGTGCAGTGTCTTTGTGTTACTCTTGTTGTGTCTTCCTCAAGGCATCTAAACGCACTCACATTGTACTGAACTACAGATCTGTTTTAATGAAAACCTCTTCTTCTCTCGTACAGACCTGCATCTTAGAAAGATCAACAAAACATACAGCAGAGTAGCTTCCCTAGCAACAAAGGTGTAACTGCTGCTTGAATCCTAACAAGCCTCTCCAGAGACCTGAGTCTCCAAGGAGGTTCAAGGAGTATGTATTCTAACACAAGCAAACTCACAAATACACATTCACACATGTTAACATGTAAACTCCTGAATTAAAACACATTAGTTCAGGTGTATGTGGGGAAGAAGGTGCTTTGCATTCACAAAATCACATTTTCTGTAGTGTTCCTCTTGCTGACTTTGTGGTTGTGCAGAAATCACACGTTGTTATGATCTTCTATTCACAGCATTGCTCTTGCAATATAACCTTAAAAAAGCGTGCTTCCTTCCTGGCTATGAGCGTGTTTATGTGTTTCACGTGAGAATTTCCCTCATTCATAGAGAGAGCGCTTCCTGTCTGCGCGAAGCTTTAAGTCACGTAGACAACATGTAAAAGAAAACACATGAAAAGAGAGACAATGAAGACAATGAACTGAGAATACATAGGGGTACTGCAGTACACTGGCATGAATTAGAGCTTAATCAACTCTAACATTTTATAGATCAACACCAGCAGTTACATTACCTTTACTGCTGCTGCCAAACAAGAGAAGCCTGCCAAATTACAAAGTTATAACAGAAGTACTCCACTTCTGTGCTAAAAAAAACAGCAGGTGTAGAAATATGGCTGTCCAAAACACTGCAAGAAAGAAAAGGGGAAGCAAAGGGGCTCTCCTCCTGCACTGCAACGGCTAAAAAAGACATGCAGGGGGGAAAAGAAGAGGGATGTCTGTTACTGTGGAAACTAACCTCTTTGTTGCTGACTTTGTTGTCATGTCCTTTAAACCCACCTGGAAAAGACAGGACAAACACACATACGCACACAAGCCAAGGTCTCTCAGTGATTAAGTAGTGACAATAACAACCATCAGTGTCCAGATGAAGTGCTCCAATCAGCTAAATCCAGGGGGGAGAAGAGGAGACGACAGAGGACAAGCTCAAGATGAGCTCCACCGGAGATAGATGACCCATCTGCAGCAAGACAATAGACCCTGGGGTGAACACTCGGGCTGCATTTACCTTGTCTGTCCTCAGAGGAAGCCCCTCCGGTTTAGGCAGCATACCCCTAAAAGGTATTGGTGGCCATCTTGCTTTGCTTCCTTCAGCCTCAAAAGAAAACGCTGGCTACAGTAGCCATACACAGGGCAAGCTCCTGGGTGTCATGGCTAGGGCGAGTGTGAGCCACTGTAGCAAAGTGCTGCGACAGCAGACGTACACACACTCAGCGCACACACACACACAGACATATAGACACACACACATACGGGATGCCTTTCGCAGACGCAGACAGAGCCTCATCAGCCAATGGCGTGAGGACCTTAGCGGCTTGTAAATTATCTTCCATGCCTAGACTCTCCTAAACAAAGGATCCCCTATGTGGGCTTTTTACTCCAGCCCTACGCACATGGATTGAAAGGAAGATGTGGAGTGGACACCGCACATGCTGGAACTGGATCACATGAAAACAAATACAGATAATGTTAACCCCTTAACAGCTCATCATTCAGGCTGAGCCTGAATCATGAAGAGTCCTCCAACAATCTGCAGATTTCATTGTACATCTAGAATGAACTACCGTCATTTTAATATCGGGATTATCACAAAACTCCGTATTCAGCACAAAAGCAAAACAATTTTTTCTTCCATTTAATCAGTTGTGGACATCTGCTCCTCTTTATATGACTATAAATGACATGTCTTTAACACATGTAATTTGGAGACATTAACTCATTCTTCTGAATGGTGAGGTGAATATTTAACTATTTTCTGAAAGTGTTTTTTAACGCTGATGTTTATCGTTTATTTGCTGATTAATGTAAGTTACTTTTTGCTTTCAACTGCAATAACAGGTGGAAAAGGTTTGTGAGAGAAAGAAACTAACTGAAAATCAATCCGACTTGAGATTCCAACCTGTTTACATGGACTCTAAACAACAGGATTGCATGGTGTTGTGTGACAGAGGAAATGTGCTCATGAGGTTAAAACCAATAAAACTAATGGGTTTTTTGTCTCAGTTGGACTGAAGCTGGACTGATATGATAACTGGTATTTTCACACGATAGCTTATTCCAACAGTGTTATTGTTCTCATTTGGAATCTTAAAGCCTTCATTTTCAAAGAATGACAGTTTTATTGTTTGGAGTCTTTTGTTTTTAACCCCAGTCTTGTCCTGTTTGAGGCAGATGTGTTTATTTTTATGGAAGTTCCAAACATTTAAAAGAATAAAATAATGGTTGCTTTAAACCCATTTTATAGTTGAATTCACACAGTTCTTACTTTATTGTGACGTATGCTATTCCTGTAAATTAAAATCATATATACTATGACTTGGACCCACACTCACTGAATGGAGTCATCCAATAAAGTCTGCCTTAACGTGTTCTGCTAAAAACAAAACCGAAGACATGTTTTCAACACTTACACAGAAATTCCAGTCTTTCAAGAATTTTTTTTAAACACTTGTTTGAACATCTCATTGTTTTGAGGTTTTTGACCATAAAAGCGCTCAGGAATCCTTAAATCTTTTAAGGTTGTAAATTTTCAAGCTGCAGACTAGTTTTGTTTTGAAACTGCAATGATTTGGACCCACTTGGAAACTCAGTCTATCACCCAATATTACAACCATGTGGAAAAACATTACTTCAATCAGTGAGAAACAACTGGATGAAGTGTTTACAAGGTTAGGTTATTTTCTGTCTGATCAGTGCTGTCTCTTCTGGTTGAAGTTGAAGCATTTTTATTTTGATTGAACTGTCCAGTGATTATAATCAGAATACACAGATCAGCCATAGCCATTGTGATCACTGACAGATGAAGTGGAAATGCTGTTGATTATTTGGTTACACTTCTATTTTTTATTGGGTTGGATATATTCGGCAGCGAACATCTTTAAGATGGAAGCAACAAAATGGACAACATAAGGGTCTGTGTGACTTTGACCAATGGCCAAATGACTGAGTCAGAGAAAAATAATCAAAACTCCAAAACAGTCTAAACTGTAAAGCACTTGCCAAAGTGGTCTAAGGAAAACCAACCTCATCTCAGTTTAATTGAGCAACTATGGGCCAATCCGAGGCCCCACATTGCAACTTGCAGGACTTAAAGAATCCGTTGTCTTGCTCCCAGATACCACACCATCAGAGGTCTCCAGCATTCCTAGCATCCAGGACTCAGATTAGAGCTATTTTAGTGGCAAAAGGCCAACCTGCATCACAACAAGTTCGTGGTAATGATATGATGTTCCCACAGATGCTCAACTGACTTGAGATGTGGTTGTCCTTTTCGTAGTTACTAACCACTGCAAATGAGGAACACACGACACATCCTGCACTTTTGGAGATGCTCTAGATCAGGACTGTCAAACTCATTTTAGTTCAGGGGCCAAGTGGGCTGGACCAGTAATATAATAACAATGAAAAAGCATTATCCCATTAAATGTTTACATCTACAAAGTTAATTTAAAAATATGAAAAACATGAACATCCTAAAATGTTTTAAGATAAATAAGAGCAATTTTAACAATATTATGCTTCAGCTTACTTACTTTTATATTAAATTTACAGATCATAGTGAATCTACAAATACACAAAGATGTAATAACAGGCAGAATATTGGTAAAATTTACACCTACCTCTCTTAAGACATTGTAGGTTGTTCATATTTGTTCAGGTTATTCACATTTTTTGGGGAAGGATAGTTTATAAATGTAAACATTTTTATGTAATTTTACTTTTTTACAGTAAAATTTTCCTTATTTATGTTATTATGATAGTATTTTACTGGTCTGACCCACTTGAGATCACAATGGTCTGTATGTGGAACATAAACTAAAATAATTTTAGCATTCTTGATTAATATCTTCAGTGTCATTTTTGCATTCAAAAAATGTATCCCTCGGGCCGGATTGGAACCTTTGGTGGAGCCCTGTGGGCTGTATGTTTGACCCCTGCACTCTAATCCATTTAGTCATTTGGCCATCTCAGTTTCACCCTTATGCTCAGATCTGTATGCTGTCCTGTTTGCTTTCCAACACATCATCTTTGAGAACTAAATGCTCACTTGTTACCTCATATATCCAACCCAGTGAAATGTGACATCATAATAAAATAATCAACATTCTGTAAGTAATGGTAACTGGTAAATTACATTTATGTACAGTTGTGCTTATAAGTTTACATATCCTAACATATCTTTGTGATTCTTTGTCCATTTTTTTCACAGAATATGAATGATGATACAAAAACTTTTCTTTCACTCATGATTAGTGGTTGGGTGAAGCCATTTATTATCAAACAAATGTGTTTGCTCTTTTTAAATAGTATTGACAACAGAAACTATCCAAATGACCCTGATCCAAAGTTTACATGCCCTAGTTCTTAATATTCTGTATTGGCCGTGCCCTGTTAACATCAATGACAACTTCATGTCTTTTGTGGTAGTTGTGGATGAGGCATTTTATTTTCTCAGATGGTAAAGCTGTCTATTCTTTTTGATAAAACATGTTCAGTTTCTTTAAGATTTTAGATTTTCTTTCATGAACTGTATGTTTGAGACCTCTCCAAACTGGTTCAATGATATTGAGGTCAGGAGACTGAGATGGACACTCCAGAACCTTCACTTTTTTCTGCTATAGCCAATGACAGGTCATCTTGGCCTTGTGTTTTGGGTTATTGTCATGTTGGAACATCCAAGACCATCCCATGCACATTCTGTCCGGGTATGTAAACTTATGAGGACAACTGTAAATGCAGCTACTGTGTTGGAAACTAAACCAAAACAGGTTCATTTTAAGCACATTTATTTTGTACTTGTATGTGTAACTGACAAACTGTAAAAAAAAAAAAATAAAAAAAATAAATGCTGACAAGAGCTTCATTCATCCACAGATTCATGTTGGCATGTTTTAGTGAAGATTGCCTGAACATAGTGTACATATAAAACTGAGTTGCTTTCATACTATGAAATATTATGTTCCTGCGCAATTGTGTCAGTATTGCCTCGTTCCCTGCAAGTATGTGTCAGACTCAACAATTAAGCAGCATGTCAAGAAGTGAATCCAGGAGAGAAAAATGATTACCGCTGCAAACCTTAAAAAGACTCTTGTGCAACATAATTATTCTCTCAGTGTCAGAGAAAAGCAGAAGCCAGCATCACAAGACTGTGACACTGGGCAGGATTCAGTGTTTGTGTGTACGTCTCCCTCCCTCTAAAAACTACTCTCCCACAGTTTGAAGGAATGTGAGGTATTGTATTAAACTGAAGTGCTGCTGTCAGTCTCATCAGACACACTGTGTAGCCAGTTATATCGCATCCTTCTCATCAAAAAGAACAATTTATCTGCAGCACCTCTGCTTTTGCACATGAGCTAAATAAAAAATGAGAAATTTGCAGTGGGAACGAGACTCATAACATCCACAATGTTTTCTCTCCCTATCTCACAAAACCCATTCCTCTCATTTGCTCTCATATACCCCAAAGCCTTTTTTTCCTCTTTACATATTTCCCCAAGGTGGCAACAGGAAAGACAGTGGTCAGAAAAAGAAGACAGAAAGCAAAAGACAAACAGTGAAAAATGTCACGAGAGAGTTAAGTTCTTTCCTCTTTTAAATACAACCATGCAGCCAAGACGCTGGGGTCACATCAGGACACGGGAACATGAACGCAGCTCAAGCCAGCGCCTGTCTGTAACACTCTAGTAACCAACATAAGGCACTAATGTGATTGTGCAACACAAAATGCGCAGCTTAATCCCTAGAAAACAATGCAAAACGTACCTACGTAATGTTTAACATGTCATTTACCAGTGAAAAAAAATACCACAAGCACGTTAGCAGATTGAATCATGATGGATTGCTTTAAAGCCATGACAACATCTCCAAAAATAGTCCCATGTTACAACCAACTGAGGTGAACTCTTGCCAACATGGAACTCAAATGTGGTTTGTAAATCAGGTTTTTCAGATCTGACATGTTTCTTATACATCGTAAATGAATGAGAGTTCCTGGTCCAATGGTGGCAGTTCAACAGTAAAGCAGTCAGGAGATAAGTACAACTTATCAAGTTCAAACAACTGCATGGTGTGGCTTAATGATAAAAAATAAAAGCCAAAACAAGTGGGCAAACAAGTGTAAACTTACAGCCAGTGACTAGCTTTAAAATAAATAATACATTTTTTTTTTTTTTACGGAAAGAGATGACAATGTGTAAGGTTTCTGCTGGTTCATGTGGATTTCTGGCTTCTACGTTTACTGTGTCATTTCACTCCTTCGCTTCACTTCTCAGACAGTTTTCTTTGGCTGCACATACGAGCTCTAAAGACTCACAGTTTGGAGCTGCCACTGGCGTAAAACAGAAAGAATCTTAAGATTTAAATTCATCTGGAAGCCAGAAAAAAGACACAAATTCACACTAATATCACTCCATATCTACCTGAGGTGCAAATAAGCACAGATAAATATGCAGCTCATCTCATACACATACATTCATACTAACATTTTCCTGCTATTCTGAATATGTATGAATACTCAAAATTGGATATCGGTTTGTGAAGAATATATTCATTTGTACTCAATCAAGCCTTCCTCTGACTGTAGCTTTCTCTGTTTAAGACATGTTGCTAATATTATGAAGCTTTTAGGTGCACTCTTTAGAATTGTATATAGAGCATTTTGCAGTACATTTACTAAAGACATGTTTATTATCTGGGTTATGCTTCTCATTTGGGGTGTTTATCCAGTTTGTGAAGCATGGGCTTGTCTATTTATAGTTACTTCTGTGCATTGGATACAAACCAACCAGGGGCTTGTTTCTGAGCTCCTTCGTTAAATTGTTAACCCGAATGCAAAATATGTCCATGTAACGCATTTTGCATTATCCTGTTCCTAGGCTAGTTGGTTTATAGTCTGTGCTCTTTAAGTGCCATGTTCCAAGGCTGATTTTAAGGAGGATCTGTGGAGGTCTACGTTAGAATGAGGATATAGTCTTGTTCCTTCATTTCACTTTTTTTTTTGTAAAGTATTTCCTTTGATATATTATTTATGTTTGAAAAAAAAATAAAGATTTTTAACAGAGGTTTGGTAATATCTTTGATGATATCAGATTTTTCCCCTGGACATTTTGCACCGACCAAAACAAATTTACTGTGTGAGGACTGATCCACTTACTGAATTTTATTCTCTGCATCGATTTATGGATATAGATTACCTCAGGACATAGTACAACAAAGGACAAAATGTGTGTGGCTTTGAGAGATGGGTGAATGAATGAGAGCGGTATGGGGGCAGGGCCACTGAACCATGTGTGCGATGAGGTATGAGTGTGGTGAGAGAACAGAGCAGGGTTAAGGTTTCTATACATTCTTTTTGTCCTGTTGTTCGATGTGGTTACAACCAACAGTAAGAGTTCTGTTGATAAAGTCATCAGTGCGAAATATCTCGGGTCATCCTTAGACGTCCAGCCAGCTACAATGTCTATGAATTTAGCTTAACATAACCATAATGCTGATAGATTCATTAATTTTGGGGAGAGATAAGTGTGTAATGTATTTCCTTTGACATGTATATTTGAATAAACAAAATATTTTTAACACAATTTTGATCATTTCTTAGTAGTGGATCGAGGGAGGGCAGGAGAATGGTGAGGTCAGAGGCATGTGGGGCCTCAATATTATGAATGATTCAAATCATATAAAACCGTATTGTGTTTTATCATACATTAATATAATAAATACAAAATCAATACTTTTAGAACCAGAGCAAAGAGTTGACTTTAAAGGTGCACTGCCACACAAAATTGTTTTTACTTGTATTTTTTTAAATGTGCTCAATCCATAGGTGTTTGTGTTATGTAGTGAATGTGAAAATGAACCACTACCTCCTCTGTCTGCTACTGACACTGAAAAGAAAAAAGCTGAGAAATTAGATCAATTAGAAAAGCTGGTCAGTCTGACATGTTACTGCCTGAGCTCATTACTATTCATGAGCTCGCCCAGGTGAGACCACACCCACAGATTTCATCTAGCTCAGTGACAGATTTCGTATACATCAAGGATGGCTGATTTTCACCATTCTTGTGCGTTATGCTTGAACAGAACTTCAACAATGCAGAGGCTTCACAATAAGGTTGCTGTTGAAGCCTGGAGCAGTACCATCGCAGCAGTCTGCGACCGGTACTCAGGCCGTAAGTAAAACACTATTACCAACTCTAGGAAGTGCTATGTACATTGGCTGGCTGTTAGCCAATCAGCGTCAAGCAGGTTAGCATGTTGAATATTCATGGGAACTGGTGCAAATTGAGCTGAGTCTTCCAACAGGCTTCCAATACCATGTTGGAATGGATGGAGACTTGGTAATTAAGGCAGTTTTTTTCCACAAAAAAAAGTAGAACTTCAGACATTACCACAAAAGTAATGAAGTACTTGTGGCAGGGCACCTTAAATAAGTTTGTCCTCAGTCATGGCGAATTCCATCAAGGTGTTCATTCGTTTGTTCATTCATTAATAATTGCGTTGACATTAACGAATGCAACCAGCCCAGAAATGGATTTTGCGTTCCTTAAGCCTCTGTGTTTGCTAAACCATTCTTAGCTCGCTGTTTGTGTTAAAGGGTGCGCTAAGGTTGTGTTCACTAGTTAACCTAGATATGAGCCCCAGACTGGGATAGACGAGCATGACCGAAAGACTCAGTTCACATTATTGGCCAAAAGTAGACACTCACCTACAGTATGTGATGACACAAATCTGCTACATTAATCTATACAAGAAGGAAAGTGTTTTTATGTTAATCAGAATATGCACACTTACACTGAAACACAAATGTTTATGGATTTTTCAATTTCATTCACCATGTGAGCAGCTTATTTTGAAAACTGCCTTAATAATATTTTGTGCATGTTAACATAGTCACTGTAACAAATACAAATATAGACTAAACACATGAAATATAAACAGGCACTTTATGTCCACAGAGCCTCAGTAGTCAAACAATAAACCACAGACTACATTAGAACACAATATTCCTATTTAAAAACTAAAGTTTCAGAGTTTAGGATACATAAATCCCAGTCCCAGATGGACTTTTGATGACAGGTATCAGCACTTTACAATAAGCTGTAATGTATCCACATAGAAAAATTCATATATTGAGAATGTCTGATGTTTCTTACTCTTGTCGAGCTATTTACAGTTGTACCCGTTAATCAAGGATAATTTCTTAAAATGTTCCAAACATTGGGTGGGCGGCAGCTACAGCACGGTAGTTTTGGTGTTTCTACGTGGTTGTAGTGAGTGTATGTATTTAGTTCAGTCTCTTTTCTTCAGATACAAGAAAACAGGTCATATGTGCACAGCATTAAAAGCACACATAATAAATCAGAATTAAATGGCTACAACATTACTAGAGTCAGTATTTAGTCTGACCTTTATTCCATTGAGAAAAAATAGCCCAAACAAACAGAAACCTTATGGAAAACGAGCAGAAAATAAATGCAGTGGATGTTATGTTTTCTGAACAAAAAAGTTAAAGGAATGTTAAGTGCAAAGGGAGGTCACACTAAGTATTTGACACTTTGGTTCGTAGGAGTAGTTTGCTTTTTTCTTGAAACTTGTTGCACAAATTTCCTGTATATCCTCATTGCATTATTGTAGAAAAATAGTAAAATAAAACAAAATAAAACAAATAACGTAGACAGAGATTTATATTGTGTAATCATTATGACCTGAGACAGTAAATCTAATGGTGGCTTGAGACATTTGTACAACACTAGATCCACTTAAATCTGTTTCACAAAAAAGATAAATATTTTTGTTTTTTAGGACCTATGACTGTTCTTCATGCTTGGTTGAAAGAGTTAAAAATGAACACTAGCTGTAAACTCTATATACATCACATCAACTGCAAGCCTGTAACTACGATTGACTGCATTGTCCCTGTCAAATAAATAAATAGACAAATAAATCACTGTTTGATTTGTAAATTCAAACAAAACAAACAATAAAAAGAGCAGAACGCATCAGTTTATGTTGAGACACATTATAGACACAGCAGTTAAAGTTCACTATGGTATTCAGGGCTGTGAATTAAAGCTCTCACAGGTCGTCTAGCAGGTTTGACATGCGCACCAAAATCTGCAAACACAACTGTTAAACAGGTTTCACCAACCCAAACAAACATGTGCGTAAAGAAATACAAACAGTAGCTGCTTTCACCCTTGCTCTGTCATTATACTTAAACAAGCTGCTTCTGTAGCCTTTTTCTCTTTAATCGAGACATGGAAGAAAATGTAAGAACAGTAATTACACAGTGTTATCTCCAACAAACTACACACAGTGTAAGTATGCATCTTATAGTAGAAAAACTCCTCTAACCGTCATCAGACCATTCCTCCTCCTGCAGCGCTCCATTCCCTCAACTCAAAAACACTCCACCAATATTCTACCGCACCCTTCATTTTCTGCTCTTTACGTGCCCCATATGTTTTCCTCTTTAACAAGCTGCCCTGCTTTCGTTAGGAACAACTAGCCTGGACATTAATCACCCTAAGCTACATGAGCACGCAAGTGAGGTAAAGAAAGTCATTCTACAGCGTGGCCGTAAACTCTGTCCAACACATCTGGAGGCTGACCCGCTGGAGCCCGGCCCAGCCCGACGGTGGAGCTGTGCCAGGCCTAGTCCATGCCAATAGTTGTCATTACTGCCATTACTGCTGACGCTAAAGTAAACTTGTCCCTCATTTGCATGGAAAGCCTACAGGGCTGCGACAAAGGCAGCGTCCACACTTCTTTATCGTTCAAAGGTGTGAGTCAGGGGGGTGTCAAACTCATTTTGTTTCAGGGGCCACATTCAGTCCAATATGACCTCAAGTGGGCTGGACCAGTAAAATAATAACATAATACTTAGAAATAATGACAACTACAAATTTTCTTTCTGTTTAAGTCAAACCAAGAGTCATTTAGTGTTACTTTTTTAGCAAAAAGTAACACTAAATTATGAAAATATGACAAACTATCCCACCAAAAAAGATGTGGATAACCTGAAAAAACTGAAATTTCTTAGGAAAAATAAGGGCAATTTTAAAAATAGTATGCTTCAATTTATCATTTATACATGTCCATTATGGATTGGAACTACAAAGGCACAAAACATTTAGTAACAGGCATGATGTTGATGAAATTACGCTTTAAATATTCATATCATATTTGTTGAGGTTATTCACATTTTATTGTTAAAGAATAGTTTGTCAGTGTGAATATTTTCATAATTTAATATCATTTCTTTGCTGAGAAAAAATTTGGAGTTGTCATTATTTGTAGGCATTATCTTTAAATTCTCATGTTTTGAAGTTTACAGACTTGGTTTGTTATAAAAGTATGTAAATCATGTTTAAAGCAAAAAAACCAAAACACTACCACATTGTGTTCAAAAGGTTTTTTTTTTACAATGTCTGAAAGTAAATTTGAGTTGAGAGATGGATGCAAATTTATGTTACAAAAACCTAAAAAGGAAGTTAAAAGATGTATTGTTTAAAGAGGTTCAACTGTGGAATAGTATCCATTTAAAATTTAAACTTCCTAAACTTTCTTTATTAAGTTCAAAAAAGCATCATATGCATTTATATTTGAGTTATGGCTGTAATTGGAAAAAAATAACATATATATGTATTTTTTTCCTTCTATTTGACACCATGTATTTTGTAGCTTAAGCTGTAAAGTAGGTGGGCATTAATAAGCTTTGCTTCTGCCTGAGCCTTTTTTCAGTTCAATTATATTATTTCTTTCTTATTCTGCTGTTTTGAAATGCACATATGACTGAAAATGAGCTATAACTATGACTATAATGTCATATTTCACATTAAACAAGAAAAAAATTTAGAGTCATTATTTAGAGGTTATTACACTGTTATTTTACTTCATATTGGTCTGTATATGGAGCCTGAACTAAAATGAGTTTAACACCTTTGATTGTTAATACCTTCAGTGTCATTTTTGCACTTTGAAAATTCCTCCCATGCGCAGGACTGGACCCTTTGGCGGGCCGGTTTTGGCTCACGGGCCATGCGTCTGACACCTGTAATCTGAGTGAAAAGTAGTTTCCACAGGAGGAGGGAAGAGCAGGGTGTGTTATCCCTTCAGAGGTGAGAATGTGAGTGTTGACAGCCATGGGTAAGTGGACCTGTCCCCATGTTGTCTGAACAGACTGACGCACAAGCACAAATGAGCAGAGACGGGCTGTAAAAGTAAAAGTTGACTTTTTTTGATACAACCCTGAAATCATAACATATGTTACCTGAGAGGAGGAAGCAGTGTGCCTCATATTTAGCAGACCCTAGAGGCGGCTCTCACTTCATGCTACTCAGCTTTCCAAAAAGGACATCTAAGGACTTTTAAGCTTAAAAAAATCCCTTTTGCACCCAGTGCCAGTAGTAGGCATATAAATAATTTGCATTGTAGCTTTCATACTTCCTCTTACCCACAGGGAAGCCTATTTTAAGTACAAACAATGGATTCATATTCAGATCTCACTAAACACAGTATCTGGTATTCAACATTTTACTATAGTGCCTAAGAAGAAAAGTGCATCACACGACACCACACCCTCACCCATGTGATGTTGATTTGGTCAGTGTGATGGGACGAGAAGTCATTCCCAACTCACACATTCACCACTTTATCTAAAGAGGCGATGAACTTTTGACCTGAGAAAACAAGACATGTACTCATGAAAATCTTGTGGTTCCTTCACAGTTCTTTATTACATAATGAGTAGTTTTTATATGCATATTTTATCCTGTACACAGTATACAGTGTCTGTTTTATTTATTACTGTTGCCTCCTGAGTCACTGCATTTAAATCTAATTTAGATGTGTCTAAATGATGAATAAAGTCTGTCTATGTCATCTCTATTTTTATTGTATTTCAGTACTGTTTTTCCTCAGTGATAATGTTATGAACACAAAATAAAGCTGAAGAACAAAACCCACGATCTGAAAAATGTACTTTGTTGCACAATCCTATTTGGTAACAATAAGCAATAAATAATACACTGTATTTTGTACTATGTTACAATTTACACATTATGTTTGGCAAGAAAACAGTAATATTTTTTAGTTTCTCCAAAATAATGCATTTTTCAGATAGAAGGTTGTGCTCTGTCAAATTTGTGTTCTACCTTGGGGAGGATAAGGAATGGCTCCTAAATCTGTTAGTTTATGTCAACACAGACACACAAATGCACACATTATGCAGGGCAAAGCAGCCTGGGGCCTCAAAGCTACACACAATGAAACAGGAAAAGGCTTACTTAAGTGTGTTCTGGGGTAACATGCTGAGTAAGCATGTTTGCTATATGACTGCCCTACGTGTGCATGCACATACACATTCATAAAATACACAAATATGCAAAAATGTGTGCCGACTAGGGCTGCAACTAACGACTATTCTGATAATCTATTAGTCATTGATTATTGAAACGATTAGTCGACTAATCGGATTATGAATCTCATAATTATTAAATGGCTCTTATTTAGCTCTCAGTTTTAAAATTTTGCATGAGGTTGTTTAAATGATGTTCCAATTAAAAACTGCAGAGTACATGTCTGCTTTTTTTTTTGCAGAATCCATGGTGCTTTTCTTCAGACTGTATAAATTTGATTAAAAATATTTTCATCAGGCACAGAGGTAACGGTAATCGTTTAAAGCTAAAATACGCCTTTATGTACATGCAAGACAATTTTTTGTTCTTGATTCTAGAATCATACAGGCAGAGTGTATCTGTCTGATCTTAGTTTACAAACCAATATCTTACCGAGGTGAGTATGACTGCTGTGTGACAGTGTTTACTCGTTTATGAACTTATATTATCATTGATGCCAGCAAAGATAAAAATTATTAACAACTGGAAAAATTAAGAAGCCAAGACCTCAATAATTTCATGAGCACTTTCACGCAACTTTTACACTAATATTCTAAGTGTTATATTTTACCTTCAGATCAAAAACAGTAATTTCCCTCCAATACCTACTGATCTGCTTCCAAGACAACAATGCATCACTTATTCCAGTACTGGCTTAGAAAAATAATTAAAGCACTAACAATTGGACTCGCATCTTCACACGCTTTCTGGTGGTCCACAATGAAAGGACATTACTGTGGACAGCATGCTTTGCCACATATTTCCACAAAAACAAGTTCTTTCTGACACAAGGTTTTGGCATTCTCCATTGAGTGCTGCCCAAGGTAAGTATGATTATCAGTGACTTCTTGGACTTTATTCCAGAGTGATAGTGGACGGAGCTGTCTGGAACAGCTCTAATTGTGGACACACTGTAGTTCTGGACATCACAGACTAGAGTATTTCTTCCATCCTGCCTTCTTATCAAATGCTGTTCAAAAGAGTTAAATATCCCTTCTGGTGTCCTTCATGCAGTATTAGAGAACAACCACTAATTACACCTAATTTAATGGCATATTTTGTGATTGTTTCACAGCAGTTACGTTCCCCCACCACTACTGCATAACTCTATGGGAATATGCTAAATAGAATATGACCAAAGCATAAGTTTCCTCCTGCGTCCGAAACATAGATCTGTGTGTAACAGATAAACAGTGTTACAAAAGTAATGCATTACAGTAATGGATTACATGTTGCTGTAATGCTGCAGTGTCAGCCATTACTAATCAATATCAGTAATATTTTACTCAATACCTGTTCAATAGTGCACATTTTTTGTATACACTTTTTGCCTCTAATTTAATTGCTCAAATGACAAAAAAAAACTAAAAACCCAGTAAGACTGTGACCCTAACCTTGCCTTCTAGTTAATATGGTCCCTGTGATCAGCAAGAACAAGGTAAACTAATGTTTCAATGATTAGTTAGAATACTTAATCAACTGTGGATTTTTATACTGACATCCTCAGCACCACGCCCCCATTTGAAAAATGTTGAAAAAAAATGCAAGTGTTGTTGCTGGGATTCGAACATCGTAGACTGTAATGGTATCTGTCCACATGTAATTTGGGGCACAAATTTATGTGTCCCAATGCTCTCTGCTGCGCACAGGCCATTTATGATGAGAGTCTGTATGTAACTTAACAGTAATACCAAAGTCATGTAGCACATTACAATTCTGACACAGTAATATTGTAATAACTTTTAAAGAACAGTAACAAGTTATCTGTAATGTATTGCAGTTTGGAAGTAACTTGCACAACACCACAGATAAACGACTGCAAGATTTTCTGGCTGTGTGTGCTTTGCCCAGAGTTTTGTCTCTCAGTCAGAACTGCACAACATTAAGCGTAGAGCTGCAACTGACAGAAGCTCAATGAAACAAAGTCACTTGGTTTTTCATTTGTTACATTTACACGTACTGTGTTAACACTTTGTGACAAACTTAATACCCCAAAAGTCAATGACCAGAAATATCTCCAAAACAAGAGGAAAATAGAAAACTGAGGCAGAAGGCATGGCCTTTGCAGGTGAATACACCTCCACACATTGACAAAGGGTGAGGAGTGATGTTTGACAATGATTAACATTGTATGAGTCCATATATTGTTTTGTTTTGAGGGAAATGTTTCATGTTTTGCTCTCTCCTCTATGTATATCTGGGTAACTGCATGTTTCAGTAACATGCAGCAGTTGAGTTATGACAGTTTAACTCATAAAGACCCACTGGTTTTGTGGCAGTTCCCAAGTAATTTTTTTCCTCTATATTTAGCTTTTCTTGAATGATTCATCACCATTTTTTGTACTATCCTCTTTATTTTGAGTTTTTTCCAGTGTAAATCATGCATTTTCCTATATTTAATTCACTGATTATGTAGATGTTTATAAAAGCTCAAAGTAAGTGCAAAGATTATAGAGCAAATCAGAGAAAACTAAAGAAAAAGTGACTTTTTTTTAGCAAAATACATCATTAATTGAACATAAACCACATGTCTCATCCACTTTCATTGATCCAACTCCATGGGTTCTACTGGTGAATTAATGTTGTAGATGACAGTGTTTCCACGTTCACTACGGAGCCTTCAAATGGGTCAAATCTGATGAGAAGATGACCAACTGAATTTTTATAGTGATTATTTACATGTATTGATAAGACTAGCGGACCAACAGGAATTAAACATTTTAGATCAATGGAGGGTTTTGGTCACCAGTGACTGTTTGGGTCTTTATGAGTTAAAGGCCACATGTTTAAATCTTCCTTTTCCTGTATGAGATTACATTTTTTTAAAAAATGAATAAATTTATCACCTCATGACTAACCGAATGAATAATTAGTGATGATGCTCTTTAGATATAATGCCAAATGGGAGGAAAAAGAAGAGAGGCAGTTTGCATCCTTTTTTGGTGTGTAAGCTGCATATTCTAAATGAGGCCTATGCATGAGTGAGCTCCCATGTCTCCAGATGGGGGCCATTGTGTGCCCCTGGGTAGGATTTGAGTGGCATTTGTTTTGGAGGGGGGCAAAGTGAGGATTTCTTTTCACCCAGAGAAATCAAGTAGCACGACTTCAAAGCTTATCCAGGGACTTAAGAGTCTTATAACAGTCAGGACAAAGTCACAGACGCAAAGAACCAGAGACTGCTTAGGAATGGAGCATTAATGTTATCAAAGTTTAACCGGTCTGAATATCTGAACGCATTTTACAAAATTAGAGCATATTCACGCTGTAGATTGAATTGTAATGTAAAGATATTAAAAAGTTCTGGACTGACAGGGGTATGTGGGAAAAACTGGGAGTAGCTCAGCTAATTAAACACAAAAAAATTACAATTAAGTGAAGAATGTGTGAATGAAAACATCGACTTCTTCATAACAGGTAATATTTCAAATAATTGTAAATGTACATACTGGGAGCATGACAGATGGTTTGTATGAAGGGGAACTTCAGCTCATCTGTTAGGGCAGTGAAGGTCCAACAAACTTTAAAAAAAAAAAAAACAGCTGGGATGTTTTGCATTAAAGCAAAAGCAAACCGAATGGACTGGATAAAAGTAGCCTTACATTAAATCAGTCTATTTCTAATTATAAAGATCCATCCTGGCGTAGGCTTTTCCATACATCTGCTCTGACGTATAGTGGGTTCTAGCCAAATAACTGAGCTCCAAATCAAATAAAACAGACATTTCTACTTGCCCGCTGAGCCTTTTTCTGGGCCAAGACCCAAGCCCTTCAGCCATTACAGATAACTACCTCACCGGGTTATTTCAGATTTAACTGGCTTGGACCAGGTTAACAGAAAACACAAAACAGCCTTAATCAGAAGCGAGCTCATGTAATAAAATGTGTTTGAGCAGGGGAAGAGGATATGGAGTGGGCTAAAGCACGGTGCACTCAGCTTGATCATAATGAGGCGGCTCTGTTAAAACACTGACAACGTCTCTGATATTTCACGATGCATGCAGCCTCCTCAGTGCTTCGACCTCCTTCTGAGTAATGAGAAAAATATTTCATAAATTGTGTGGATGCAAGTTTGTCAGAATGCCCACAAGCACGGTAGCAGCAACTGAACAAACCTCTTTTATGAGATGAGATTGACAGTGACACTCACTTCAAACTCTCCTATGGCTGCCTGTTAACAACACTTTATGTCTTATGATATCATGCACGCTCATGGCTATTACACACTGGCTGTGTGGTGTTTTGCGGGTAATTTTATGTGCATCTGTTTTAGTTTTTTATGTCTGTTTCGGCAAGTACTTTCACACAGAAAAGAATATTATGCAATGAAGAGCAATGATTTCCTTCTGAATGGAGCTGATTTTTATAAAACTTACTTTACAGATAACAGCATCAGTCAATCCCATTGTGTAGAACAGACCTGATTTTTATGACTCTGGCCAACCTGTACTATATTATATGAGAAAGGACATTTAGGTCCAGATTTACTAAAGGTTTGTGTGTATTAAAACGTGTGCAAACTCATTGCACACACAAAAAAAGTACAAACTGATTTACTATCAGTGTGAACTACGGGTTGTGTCTTTCAAGGTTCAAAATAGTGCATCCAGTTAGTACATTTGACACAATGAATATGTAATATGTGGCGTTTACACACAATTGTGCATATGAAGGAAAGGAGAAAACATAAATATATAAATTTTGAACACGCAAAGTGATTTATCAAACCTGAACGTAATTTTGCTGATAGAAATTGCGTCTATATATAACGTCCCAAAAGCAGGTGCAAACATGCACGCATGGACGGTTATTGAGAAATAAAAAATATCAAACAAGACACAGAGAATGCCTTTTTCACCCTCCTGTGGTTGGAGGAAGTCTGATGCTTTATGCACTCCATGGAAGTGTGTATGTGTGTATGAATAAATGGAAGACTGGGGGGGTTCCTAAAAGCAGGGGGAGAAGAGGTGCTTTTTGGTCAATGATAGCCTCCCTAGTTAGAGATTAATTTTGAATTCTATTCATTCATTCATTCATTCATCTTCTGAACCCACTTTATCCTCATTAGGGTCACAGGGGTCGCATGGAGCCTATCCCAGCTACTTAAGGGTGAAGGCGG
>JAPTGZ010000008.1:30744639-30759977 GCA_029814645.1 Fowleria isostigma
GTATTTTACACCAATTATTGACATGTATTAGTGGATCAACAGGGATTAAACAGTTTATATCAGTAGATGATTTTGGTCGATGGTGAATGTTTTGGTCTTTATGGGTTAAAATAGTTTAATTATAGAGAACATTTTATTTGGGAACTGACACAAAAGTAGTGCTGGGTCTTTATGAGTTAAAGCTACTGGAGGTGGCAATCAAATACAAAGTACCAGAATATGTCCATGCTGAAGTCAGAATATGGTTAGAGTAAATGCTGTGTTGCTTCTGCATTGAGGCAAGGAGTTGAGGGATACAGTCATGTCTAACAGACTCATAAAAATCATATATTTAACCCTGTTACCTGGCTCAATACACCTGTGACTTTTTGTTAAGGGATATATTTTCCACAACCTGTAAACACTACTTAGTTACATTACTTTATTCTAAAAGGATAAAGCAAACATCTAATGAATTTAGACCTAGTTGTTTTAGAAATCTTAAGGAACAACTGTTTCATATATTACATTTAAAGGGGAACTATTTTTATCATTATTATTATTATTGTTATTATTACTACAATCTATCTTAATTAATTCTTTAACTCCCCCACCAAGAAAAACCTAATTTTTTTTTTTTGTTTGCATTTCTTAGGTGAATTACTCTTTGGTGAGTAATGTCTAGATTTTTTTTTTTTTTTACCACACTTACTGATATCAACTCAGAAAGTGTCAAAAATTACTCACTAAGTTAATTCTTTCAACATATTTATGATGTACTCCCACTAAATGTTTAATGTTTGCAGAAATAGATGAACAGAGGTTTAGATTTTAAAACAAATAATCCATTATTTCATATTGGCTTAATTTTTCTACTCTTACTATAAAGCGACTAATCAACTATTTTGAGCATGTTTTTAAAAATTATTACATATCTAATTTAAGTTATTTGTCCTATCAAATTATACAATTATGTTCAGGAAGATCTCTTTTGCTATAGTATTCATAGCTTTCATATTTTCAACCAAAACAGTCAAAATGTCTTTAGTGATTTTCATCTTTCTTGGCTCAATTAGGTTCAGATAAGTTAAGTACTCCTCTTATTGAAATATAATGACCCCAAATGTGCTAAACCACATGGTCGAGCAAGCAGTTAAAGGGTTAAAAATAACTTCATCATAATTTTGATGGTTAAATAGCTCCCCACTAGGGCCAAATATGCTACTTGCAACTTCTCTGCCACTGTTCAAGTGGCCTAGATGTTGTCTCTCATGAGAAATGGCATAGTTTACAACGCTACGACACAACCCCCCCACCCCAGCCAGGTACCACCAACTAGCTATAAACACAAGCCAACCATGCCTTCATTTCACAGGTGTTTACCATAGCAGAGCCGGCAGAGACAAGGGAGAGGTGGCCGTTATCAGAGGATGGAGGAAGAAGAAAAGAGTGAGTGACCAAACCAGGAACAAGACAAGAATCTGCCTTGGTCCAGCTTTTGCAGAATGGTAAGGGCTGAAACAAAAAGAGGCATGTCAAACGGATGCAGATTTGGGGTTGTTGCTGTTGTACTTGTAAGTAAAACTGAGATAAATTCTCTATACTCTATGTATTTCAGTGTATTTGAGCGCTCTTGATGATAGTTATTGGGTGTTTACTCATTTATGAACTCATTTTATGAGCAATGCCTAAACCCACAGGAAGAGGGTAAGGTGTCGGTTTTACGACAGTGAATATATATTTTAAAACTGTAGGGGGAGCTCCATAGAGGAAAAAGATACAAAAAACAACAAAGAAGTGCCAAAAACTGTAAAATCTTGCATAGTTCTTAAATCTAAAAAATTCCTATTATTTTGATAAAACGTTGAGGATGACTATGTGTTGAAATATACTTCATGGCCCATTTCATGATGAGTAAAATAGAAATAATAATTACCTATGAGGTCTTCATTGTCAGCAGCAAAGCCTTTTAGTTGTGCAGCCTCCAGCTCCAAACATGTCAGGACTATTTCTATGAAAGTCACTATAGAAGTGCAGGAGCGCTTACACATCATGAACAGTATAGTTGTGTTTTCATTGCATCTGTGTGTTTATAATGTGGTTGTGTGTGTCTGTACAGGGCCAGGTCTCAGCCTTGTCTTCACTGGCCAACACAAGGCGAGGCCACGAGGGGGCCATGGAGCCTGAGTGAAACCAGACATGTTTATGTGGAAACCTAAACTCTCACTGTGTCTGGTTAATGCTCACTCACTTTCTCACAAACCATGCCCACCCTTATTTAATCAGTGATGCCTTCCTAGTATATACTCTGTACCATCTGCGTCCTCTATTCTACTGTAGTTGTGTATTTTAATGCTTTCACGTTATTCATAGATGTTTGCCGACATAATAAGATCAAACCATACTAAGACCGTTACCACACCATCCATGGTAAATGTGATGAATAAAGTAAACAGACTTCAGATAAACTCCTCTTCCCTTCATTCAGTGAAAGGGTGTGTGAGCTTGATCAACAAGATTGGCCAGGATGTCGTTAATATGACTCACTGTGCATCTACAAACGGCCACTGGGACATTTCTTGCCAAAGTCTTATGCTACGTTAAACTTTGTTGTTCTTGCACAAATTTATTTTGTCAAAAACAAAAGACATGTTAAGTGCAAAGGGAGGTTACAGTAAATACAGGTTCCGACAGGTTTCTACAAGTTAATTTTGGACTTTTTAAGACCTTTTTAAGATGACTTAAAATAGAATCTAAAGCCTATTTTATGACATACTAGCAAAAATTTGTGACTCCTAGAATTTGGGAAAATGCATTTATTTACTCCAACGTTTTGATTCCCATCATTCCAAGGTAATTTTCACTGGGGGCTGCAAAGTTAGTGATAAGTGGTTTCTAATTGCAATATAATTTGTCAAGTTGGAACTGAGTCGACTAACATTACTTTCTTTGCAGTTTGGACGTTTCCCAGACACATTTAACCCATAAGGACCCAGTGTGACATTTGTGGAACTTCCTTAATTCATTTTTCTCTATTTTTAACCGTACTTAAATGGTTTATCACCTATTATTGTAATATTATCCACTGTAGTTTGTGTTTTTTTCAGTGAAAATCAGGTACTTTTCAACATTTAATTTACTAATCACATAGGGTTCTTATATCAAACTCAGACAAAACTGAGGAAAAAAGTGACTTTTTCAGCAAAATCTACCATTAACTGAACATTAACCCAGTGTGACCATCCACTGTCATTGATCCAACTCCATGGGTTTTACTGGTGAATCATTATTGTAGAAGATGCTGGTGTTTCCATGGTAACTATGGAGCCTCTGAAATGGATATATATCTGATGACCATGAAAAGAAAAATAACTGTATTTTACACCAATTATTTACATGGATTAGTGGATCAACAGGGATTAAACAGTTTATATTAGTAGATGGTTTTGTTAGATGATGGATGTTTGGGTTTTTATGAGTTTAAAAAAGTTAAATATAGAGAAAATTTCATTTGGGAAATGGGTTAAACACATTTATGGCAGTATATGGCAACATAACTTAAGACCTACTGTATCAAATGTAATACTTTTTAAAGACTTTTTTAAGGTATTAAATGCAGATTTGTAAATTCAAGACTTTTTTTAAGAGCAGTTTTTATTGCTGTACATACTTCACAAATATCCTGATTGTATCTTAATACAGACAAATGCATATGTGTGGTCATAACTTAACTGAACCAACAAACCTAATGTTGGATCAGGGCTTTGGCTCAGTATTGTACCATGACTTCATGGAAGATTACATTTTTTAGTTTCAATGTCAGGTACAACTTGCAAAGCACTTGATTTACTTTAGGTGCTATTTATTACCATTCATTGCCAGGTTACCCTCGTAAAAGAGATCTCGATCTCAATGGGATTTTTATCTGGTTAAATAAAGGGCTACTAAAAATAAATAAAATTGATCTATCCTTCATTCATTTTCCCACACAAACTCCATCCAGAGAGGCCCTTCTGGTCAGTACTAGGATCAAACCCACAGCTATCATGCACCACTAAGTAAATAATATAGTAAATAATATGAGTAATAAAACAGTTACATAGCTGCTGATGTCTACTGTGCATGGTCCATCAAAACTGAGGTGACGACAAAGAGAAAATATGAAGGCAGGAACAAGAGGTACATTTATAAAGGCAGTAGCAGTTTAGTAGTAGTCATTAGATTTTGAATACAAGACACAAAGTTTGTTTTTCTTCTAATTCTTCAGTTTTTTGGGGTTTTTTTTAATTACCAGATATACAAACTCATTTACTCCCTCTGCCATAAGACTGCTGAATGAGTTAGGGTTGTAGGGTGCCTGCTTATTTATTTATTTGTTTCTGACTGCATAAAGCTGCTCACACTAGCATTGTGTATATGATGATGATGATGATGATGATGATGATGATGATGTCTGAAATGTCAATGTCGGTGCTTTTTTTATGCTGATCCACTGAAATCACAATGAAGACACTTAAATGGAATTGCCCACTGTGGGATAAATAAAGTTATGTATCTATCTAACAGGATTTGGCCTCAAGGTTTATTTCTCCTGACCTCTGAGATAAAGTTAGTGACGTTTACACTATTGCACTACCACATCTCAATGGTGATGGCAAAGACTAGAGTGTATGTAAATATGTTTATTAATATTTATTGGTATCTTTAGTTTGAATCTTTACTGTTTTAATGAATCAATAAACCAAATGTTAGGCACGAGTCATGGTTATGGTGATAAACATTAACACAAAAAAACCCAGAAATTAATAAGAAATGCTTTCAGAAGAGCTCATACCCTTTTGAGAAGAGCCAAACTCTCTGGCTCTCCTGTAGTTTTGGATTTTGGACCAAGATCTACACTCACATTAGGGATGTTATACTCACCACAAAACTGTAATAACCGCACTATTAACAAGCCGACCGCAGATGCTGGCAAGCAGCTGTGATACCGCTGTCACACTTGTTCATTTTTTTTAATGCGGCTGTTTGGAGTTGTCATCTGATAAGCTTTCCAGAGCTTTTCAAAAGATCATATCATGAAATAATAAAATACATGCGCTGTCCTACCCTAATCTACTGTTATTCATTTTAATTGGGTTGAGTACCAGGTTATTGCAGTATTTTTTTGTTTTGTTGGTTTGTTTGCTGGTTTATTTGAGTTTATTTGAGAACATAAAGTCTGGTGATAGTGATTCTTATGCATTTGTCCACACTAAAATGGTCAATAATGCTGCAGAGTAACCTGTAGTGTTTGTGTTGTGTATTTTGATGCTGTTCAAGGAATAATGACAATTTTAGACTATAAAAAACTACTGAAAATTAAAAGTTTTGGGAATGACACAAAAAGGATTCTTTACTTGAATGTGATTTAGTTGTCAATAAAAGTCATTGAAACCTATACAGTTTTTTAAATTATTCTTCAATGTACCTTATAAATGTATGGAAATTTTAAAAATAAATAAAAATTAGACAGCAAATTTTTAAAAAACAAAACTTCTGTCATTCCTAAAACTTCTGACCGTGACTGTACCGGTGCCACTTCTGAACTCTGTCATTTTTTGCCAAAGCAATAATGCAGGACACATCATTAGGGTCTAAAAACATGTACATCTCGATTCTTTGCAGCTCACCAGCACTAAAGCTAAACATATCACTGAAGATAAAACAAACACGTTCAGATCATTTTACTTCTGTAATCAGAGCTGCTGGCTATAGATGTCCAAACAAGCAGCAAGTTTGATATCATAGACAGATATTATGTCAAAGCAATGGTAGTGGAACAGTATTTTCAATATATTATGTGGCAAAGTGCTGTATATGCTGCAGTAATGCCACATATTGCACATTTCTTCACTGCGACAATCTTAACCTACAGTCACTAAAACCAAACTGAGATACTGTTCTCCATACACAAACACAGGAACTGCTGTACATGTGGGCCGGTGTGATGTCAGTTGAGGGAAGCGGGGCAGGCTACAGTACGGCTGTCTAAACACATGCTGCGCATATGACACATCAACCAGAAATCCTGCACATGCAAAGCCGCGCCTGAGTCACACATACACACACTTACACTGACCCACATTCCACGACATTCAGTAGAATATGTTTGTAAATCCCTGCCTGGCCTAATCTTTCACTCCTTGCCCCCGCTTATTCTCAGAAATAGAGCGCAGAGGTCTCCAGTAATGCTGTAGGTGTTATATAATCAGCCCTAATCTGCTCCTGCCACTGCTATGCCATGCCGGTGTACGCATGCACAGACAAGACTGCAGAGACACATGGACCTACATTCACAGTTGTACATAACCTTCCCCCCAGCCACAATGGACACCACTGAACTATGGCATGCTTATGTAGACAGCTGCTGCCGGCCGCTCTTATTCCCACTACTTCTCTATAAGTAAAGATATTACGAAACATTTCTAAAGGCAGTTAAGTGTGTCGTATTATGGCAATAAGACCAGTTTCAGTTGCATAATATGTCTGCTTTCTCATTAAAGGTCTTGCTGCTCAATCTGATTGACTTTAACTATTCTTATGCTCATTTCAGATATTTATTATATGTTTTAACACCAGAATGCTGATGAATTGTGTGTCTGGCTCATTAATACATAACAAACTTAACATTCTGCGGTTGTATCTTAATAGTAAATTGCTGTATATATTTATGTATTATTGTCAACGCATAATGTTTACAACCAATGTCTCTATGTATATTTCTCTATGCATACTTCTCGATATATATTTCTCTATGCATATTGTTTACATAAAATTCTCTATGTATATAATGGTTACAGCAAATTCTTTATGTATATCTGTATACATACAATAAAATGTATATATAAGTATGGTACACAGAGTGCACAAGCTTGAAATAAACAATAAAAATGAAAAAAAAAAATTTAATTCATTCAGAAATATTACTCTAGTCTTGTATCATTGGTGTTGGTGGTCCTGACAAAGCCAAGGAATAAATTTGTTGTGTTTTCTGTTGTTTCTAAGGAACCTCTCTGGGTCTCTAGCTACTAAATATTTTATTTTTAACACACTCCTTATTACTCTTTTTTGGTTGGTTGTTAAATCCTGGGCAAGTTGTGGTTTTATCGGATTTTTGTTTTGTTTTGCTGACAATAGTCTCCTGCCCCTGTTGAGAACATTAACTAAAGCCAAACAATTTTTTGGGCTCAGAGTGTCTCCAGAGGTAGGTGTGGTCTACAACCTTGTCGCTTATCTTAATGCTATTATTAAATGATTAAAGGTTGGTTAAAGATTACAAGGCAAACGCAATAAACAAAGAAATAACACTGTCTGTTGTCTCCTAGTCTGAGGATTATTCCCTTGGACAGCCATTCGTAATACTATTCAGCAGCACTGAGAATGACTACATTACATATAGTATATACTACATATATTATAGTTGGTATCTGTTATTTACTGGGATAAAATAATCAATATATATGTTTGATGTACAAATCCAACTCTTTAAATAAATACGTAAGATATAAAATTTAGTCTGATGTGTTGCATCTTTTCACTCTGAAAAAATTATTTGTTTTTTCAAATTTCTAGACAAAGTGAGTCACCAAGAAACAAACTGAGGGCAAACCATCAAGGGTAGGATATCCTACAAGGCTGTCTCTAATTCTAGTTATCAAGCAATGTTACTATTGGTTGAATTCATAGCACACTGGGTTTATAGATTGCTGCTGACCCAAAATAGATGTCATTACATTTTGCGAAAAGTAGGTTAAAGTTCAAATGTGTAATGAATTTTTTAAATCTTATTTGCCCCATTTACATCAGTTTTGTTTCAATTTACTTCAAAACTTGCCATGTATATAGAGGCAATTGATATGCTGACATCAGCACACACATAGACATGATGACATCAGCTGAATCGATGCCAAAATAAACTACAATACGCATAAGGGGAGGGGTTTGTTGTGCCTGGCACCACTTGTTTATGATTGGTTCTCTGAATTTGCATTATGTCTTTTTCAACCAATGTGTTCTGACATTATTGGATGTCTTATGAAGAGTTGAAAGTAGAGTTCACTACTGTAAAACACAGGTTTACACTTACATTTCTATGAAAATGTAATGAGTGATCTCACTTTGATGAGGTAACTAAAATACTGTCATTATACTTACATTTTACCACTATTCATTATGTTTACATTTTAACACTCCTAACTAGGAAACGTAACCATCCCACAACACTGCCATTCATTGGCCTCTGTAAAAACATCCAGCTGAAATTGGCTCTAATTGCATACACATGCCCATTCACACATCCACAATGTACAACTCAAAATAGCATATACTTGTACTTCTCACCAGTGATCGCAAGACGCACACAAACACATACACATATTCCAACCCCGTTTGGTGCTGCTGGTCATGTGACAGCGTTCTCCTCTCCAACAGAGTATCATCACACATGCTTTACACATGCTTTACTCTGTGTGTGCATGTGCACACACTACTGTGCACACACACACAAACCAGGAGGAGAATACTTCCCCATTAATCACTCAATAACCTCTAAGAGGAACATGTTATCAAGTTAGCTAGAATGCATGAGATAAACAAAAAAATCTATGAAAGTGAAACATTGTGTTTTAACTGTCTGAGCCTCTCAGTTCTCTGTCATCTCTGCTACCAGTGGGCGACTGGGAAACCTCTGTGATCAAAAGCAGGGCTCACCACATATAAAGCCACTCATTTCTCAGTTTCTTTAGATCACCTGTTTGTAGACACAAAAAGAAACTGCGAGGTCCCCCTAAAATCATAGCCGCTCTAAGTCTTTGAAGTGACTTTAATAAGAAATCCTGCAGCATGTTTTATTTAAATAATTCAAATGTACTCATGCAGTGGATTTAAGCATCACCTGTTCAGCAGAAGCAGCAAGAGGAGTTGTCGGGCTTCTCCTCTTCAGTTCCACACACTTCCTCAGTTTACAGATCTGGTGGCCAGTCCTGCGGTTGAGACAGCAGCTACACTGGCCACAGCTGACCTTTGTCAGGCAAGGCTTGCACATCCCACACCTGCTCCTCTTTTTCCTCTCCTTCCTCTGAGGTTTCGAAGGAAAACGCGACCCCTCCACACCCCAAGGTCCCGGAAGCATAACCGGACTGGCCTCCCCGTATCCTGTTTCTGACTCGGTGTCAAAAGAAAAAGAGGAGCGAGTGCTTTCTGAGCTGCACGAGAATGATGAACTACAATCCAGAGAATGAGTGGAGATCTTTGGCACTGAGTCCGCAGCCACCACAACGCTGTCTTCGCCCACATTTGGCTCACACTCAGTTGCAAGGGCAACCGTGTTCGACTGAGGAAGTAGAGACAATGACGCTGAGGAAAACGAAGACCCTTCCTGACTGCAGTGCTTGAATGGCTCTTGACAGGATTTACTATCTTTGGTTTGCACCTCTGCTGCTCTGTAAGTATGTCTGTCCATCTGAGGGATCTCCCATTTTTGTAATTCTCTCTGGTTTGATTCCCATAAGCCTTTTGGTCTGAGTGAGTCATTGCAGATGATGACTGGTGTATTTCTTATCACTTGAGGGTTCAGGCCAGCAGGGGAGTCTGAGATTTGTGGCTTAGGACCATGAATGATAGGTTGCACATCTGTGTTGCCATGACTCAGTAGCTGTTCTCCTTTGAGTGACTCTGATGTTGAGGGGGCTTTGGTGGTGGCTGAGGTAGCTGTGTTGGAGACAGGTGCTTGAGACTGTACTACCAGTCCTTTGCTAGATTGAGGAGGATCTGGATCTGGAGGTTTAGAGATTGGAGCAGAACTGAGGTGGGAGTCAGCAGGTCTGATGAGGTCGTCCTCTTTTTCGTCCATATCTTCCTTTTTATCCTCATTTCTATGCGGGCTCTCTCTAGTCTCCACCACAGTCTCATCTGGTCTTGCTTGATTTGCCTCGAGGCAATCCCTTTTCTCTGGATGTATTTCCTCTTGTATCTCAGTGTCAACTCTCACACTTTGATCTGTCACTTGCACTTTCACGTCCAAGATGTCACCCTCCTCCTGATGGGTAACGCCCACTTCATTTTGCTTTCTATCACTGGCAAGTTCATCTAGCTTCTTTCCAGGGATGGGAAAGCTGTCATTTCCCACAATGCTGGACTGGATCCCTACTGCGCTGATACTTGTTAGTGAAGAAGTCTCAGGAGGGCTATTTTTACTGTCTGTACAGATCTGTCCATCAACATCCTCACCCTCAAGGGCCTCAATCACACCTCTCACGTCCTCTTCGTTGTTATGACTGACAGTCTTTTCATCTTGCTCAACTGCAGTGCTGTCGCAGCTGCGTGGTATACAGTCTTCCAGTGTGTCATTGCATGGTGGGGAATCAGCTTTAAGAGGACTCCTCTCTTTAGCATTGCTGACTCCAAGATCTTGACTTTCTAGATTTCTAGGGCCTTCACGACTAGTTTTCAGAGAAACTGGAGGGACATCTTCACCGTCATGGGAGCCCCGAGTTACTTTTTCTTCATCCCAAGTTGAGTCACTGCTGCTGTTGACGTTGCTGGTGGTGGCGGAGCTTGGGGCCTGGTTTCTTGCAGTCCTGGTCTGAGATGCTGCTGCTCCTCTCCCCGTGCCACGTCTGTTGTTCTTCCCTCCTCTACAAGGTTTGGAGGGTTGGTATGAAGAAAGAGACACCCCCGTGCCCCGCAGGGACTTCCTTCGCCCTGGGGGATCTTCTAACTCAACACAGTGGTCAGGTGGATTGCTGAGCGATCTAAGCCGTGCAGATCCTGTTACATTTAGGGCACGGTTAACTCCACCAGGGGACCTCTCTGGGCCCTGACCAGCTGGCCCTCGTGCCCCTCTTCCACGGGAGCTTTTTCCTGACTGCGTCTGGGCCCTAGCTGTTGATTTTTTGGGCTCTGCAGGTGTTTTCTGGGGTCTTTGTGAGGATCTTCCTCTGGGTTTATTGGAGTTTAAGGTCTGCCTTTTGGTACTGATCACTTTCTGTCCATTCTTCCTGGCAGGTGTCTGTCTCCTTGTGGGTTTGGTTGTAGCAGGCATGGCTGAGGGTGTGGAGAGGAGGATTTCTGTCCGCCAGCATGGGAGCTAGATGAATGTTTATCTTTCCTTGTACACACAGTAATATACTTTTCAAAACCTTCCTTCTGTTCTCGCAGATTTTGATGCTTCAGTTATTGGGAAATAACACTGCATGACCTATAAACAGAGAAAGCAGTAATGTCACCACCTTTTAATTTATTCATGTGGAAGCACAGGCACACAAACATCTGCTAGACGATAGTGACTACTACACAGTGAAAATGCAGTGTCAATATTTCAGAGTCAAGCTATTGTAAACCAGATAAAGTATTTCAAACTTTATGGAGATTAAACCATCTGAAACAATAGAGTTAAAAGTCAGTATAAAGTTCTGCACAGAAGCAGTGTAAAACTAAACTCTACAGAGTGCATTATGAATACTGGACATTGTACTTATTGTGTTCTATTTTATGTGCAGGAGTTCAGGGGGTGGTTGTGTTCATGTTTATTTAGGTTAATATGTCTGTTTTACAACATTTATAGGCCTTTTTATGTTTTTTTTACTGTGACACCATTAGTCATTAGGCAGAACAATGCTTTACCTAATTGTCACTATGAAGCTGTCATTGTGTTAAATGCGAGAAGGCCTTTATTCTTTCAAAGTAAAAGCATTTCCTGAGGTGATCGAAACCCATATGACCACCACCTTGGTAACCCCTGCAATTCTACATTATTTTAATATAAACAGAGGGTGCAAACTGATGAAGAAAATAATACTGCAGAGAAATAAATATTAACACATTACCGAGTAATTTTTTTTTTTACTAAATTTGGACTAAAAATAGCTCTCTAAATTGTGTTCATATTACTCACACTCTCAACAGTGTGAAAATACCAGTGTTGAATATTTTTACACATTTTATTTTTAATTTTGATACTGAACTAAGTAGAATTAACTCTAAAAATTTGACACTGGCCATAGAGTAAATCTTACAGTAATTCTGACTACAACTAAATATTATTATCATTATCTTATTTTATTTTACTGAATGGCACTTTTAGCACTGGCAGTTTGAGGATCCTACTCTGTTGTACTAAGTAGCAATGACAATAAAGGTCTAACACTTATAACTTACTATCTGAAACAATTAAATTTAACTCTCTAAGACTTAAATTAACACTCTGGGGTTTTTTTTTACTGTGTACACCAGGGTTCTCAAACATACGGCCTGGGGGCCAAAACTGGCCCGCCAAAGAATCCAAATTGAGCCCTAGGATGAATTTATGAAATACTAAAATTACACTGAAGATATTAACACTCAAGGATGTTCAAATCATTTTAGGCCAGTTTGATCTAAAGTGGGTCAAGCCAGTAAAATACTATCATAATAAACCATAATTCATGAAAACCGTAATTTTTTTTGTTTTGTTTTAATTTTAGTGTAAAAAGTAAAATTACACAAAAAATGTTTACATTTACAGACTGGCCTTTTGCAAAACATGCGAATTAAGCACAGTTTTAACAATATTGTGCCCGTTATTAAATGTTTTGTGTATTTGTAGATCCACTGTAATCTGGAAGTTGTAATGAACAGGGCTGTTTCTTGCTATAGGCAAACTAGGCGAATGCTTAGGGCCCTCAAGCCACCAGGAGGGCCCAAAGCTGCATGTTTAGCCTCATCTGATGTGAATTAGAATATCCTGTCTTTATCTGTAGCTATCCCATGTGTTTATTACATCGCTTATATACTTTAAAAAAACATAGGATACAAATAAAATAAAGTGCAATGATAAGCTGCAGCTGATGTTTTTGTGACATTATTAGGTCATATTTGTTGGACTGCACTGTCACACAGTTAGTGATGTAGCGGACCACCAACAGGTATGATGGGAATGATTGACAGCTACCCACCTACCATTCCCATTAGCAAGACTATTAAACAAATAAATAAAAAAACAAAACAAAACAAAAAAACACGACAATGGCATCAAAAAAAAGTTATCTCAGTGGTTGTTGTATTTTCTTATTTCAAGTAAATATTCTTTTAGAAACATTCAAAATCTGTTTTATTTATTGACATATAGAGGATTGTTATTTTCCTTGTATTATACTTTTTTTTTTTTTTTATCAGTTTAACCTGCCTGAGTGGCTCAACTTAACATATTTAATTTTAACTGTAGCCTGTTTTGCTCATAAAGTGGAATATATTGTGTCATCTTAGTAGACCACCTAAAGCAGGGGTCTCAAACTCATTTTAGTTCAGGGGCCATATTCCTGCCAATATCATCTGAAGTGGGACAAATCAGTAAAAATAATAACAGTGAAAAAGTAAAATTACATTATAATAATGTTTACATCTACCAACTATCCTTTAAAAATGTGAATAACATGAATAACCTGAAACCTCTTAAGAAAAATAAGTGTAATTTTAACAATATTATGTCTGTTTATCATTTATACCTGCTCATTATAACATACAGATCACAGTGGGTTTACAAACACACAAAAACATTTAGTAACAGGCAGAATATTGGTAAAAATGCACTTATTTTTCTTAAGATATTTTAGGTAATTCATATTTTTTGTGAAGATAGTTTATAAATGTCAATATCTTCATATAATTTATCTTCTTTTGTTACACTACAACAAATAGAAAAATGTATTTGTCATCATTTATGGGTAATTATGACAGCATTTTACTGGTCTGACCCACTTTCATATTGGTCTATATAGCCTTAGTTGTTAATATCTTCAGTACCATTTTTGCATTTCACAAATACATCCCACGGGTCGGATTTGGCCCCTGGTCCACAAGTTTAACACCCCTGATCTAAAGACTTAGGAATCTCTTTATTATAGTTTGACAAACTAGGGGCCCCCAAACAGCAGCTTGCTTAGGGGCCCCACAAAGCTAGAAACAGCCCTGGTAGTAAACATGTGAGAATGAGAAGCTGAGGCAAAATACTGGCATAAATTGTTAAAACTGCGTTTTTTATCTTAATAAATTTCATTTTGTTCATGGCGGTTCATGTTTTTTTATATGTTTTAAATTGTACTTTCGCTTTAAAACAAAGAAGTTAGCCATACAAATGTTAGAATTGACATTAATTATATATTATTATGTTATTATTGTAATAGTCTGGCCCATTTCAGGTTGAATGTGGCCCCTTAACTAATATGAGTTTGCTCACAAAAACGACATGGATACTGTTGTTTTTTTTTTTTTTACTAGTTTGGATGGCCGCTGCAAACTGACAGTTCTGCCCCGCCTGAAATATCTCCTTTGACAAGCAAGTGCACGGACCGACGTCAGTACAGCCAGGTCTGTCAGTGTGTGTGTGTCCGTGGAGCCTGCTGAATAAAGTGATCGTAAAATAATAAATACAGACACAGACACACATTTACTACGGCTTCCTGCTCGAGTATCGCGGCTTTAACAGTTTAAAGGGCAGGCGGACACGCTGAGTTGTAGCGGGCTCTGGCCGGAGGTCGGATCCTGTTTTCGTCCTGTCTGACGGGCGGAAGGGGGGGGTGTTATTACCGTGTAAAAAAAAAAAAACGCCTTCAACCTCCCTGTTTGTTGTTATTTTTGCACTTGACCGCTATTGTTTACAGAGGCGGTTGGATATAAATCTCGACACATGCGGAAATATGATTAGTATATGTTATGTTATTGACGCTGATGTTTTATTGACACGGCTAAAACTGAAATGCTTTACATACCATACAGAGACAGTTGCACTGTCTCAACTGCTAATAATACTCCAGTCCAGCGACACACCGAGACCTTGTATTGCCTTCCCTCCTCGGCAAATATAGACTGCTGGCAAGTTCAATCCTCTCCCGACGATGACACATGGACATGTTATAAGCACCGACATGAATACATCAAGCCAAATTGCTGTTTTTTTCCCCCCAAAAAAGGCTGCGGTGTTTGACGGAGAGCGACCCCCGTTAAAATGTAAATCCCTCTTATGTCAGTCCATTCAGGGCAGCCCCGCTCACTCTCCCTCCACCAGACGCTCAACCCACGGGTTCAGCTCGCCAAAAACTCATCGTCGGCTCTGGAGGAGAGCGGATGAGAAAACCTGGAACGGATTCACAGCTGCAGTGTGTCCCAGCAGATACCGACAGGGTGTAATTATGGCAGACAGTCTGTGGAGTGTGCTAAAAATTCACCGACATTTATGAGAGTGGTGGATGTATACCGGAGGTCTCAAAGTCATTTTAGTTCAGGGGCCACATTCAACCAAATATGATCTCAAGTGGGCCGGACCAGTAAAGTAATAACAGTGAAAA
>JAPTGZ010000008.1:30778968-30794118 GCA_029814645.1 Fowleria isostigma
CTGATTCAATTAATGATCAGCTCATTATCCAGCTCTGCAGAAGCCTGATAATGATGTAATGGCTTCCAAGTGTGGTGAAAGAGGGAAATATCTAAAACATGTAGGACACCAGCTCTCTAGGACCGGAGTTGCCTACCCCTGACCTAGGATTTCGGTGAATGATGGCCCCTGCAGCTCCTGCCAGACAGAATTGTAATTGGACTGCCATTGTCTTCTCCGACCAATGATTTGCCTTTGCACAGCTCTCAAACCTGTGTAGGAATTCATTCCATGGAGTGGTGCCATCGTACTGACCAGGATGTAAGATGGGGACTCTCTCTCTGTGATCATAGTCATCCTCACTCTCCGACGAATGCTGGTAATAGGGGCTGGGAAGTTGAGGCTGGACAGATTTGATGTGAGGTTCTTTTAATTTCACAGTTTCTTCTGGTAGGTTATGGCTAGGGGTTTGCAGTCCATGGCAGGTAAAGTGTGGGGGATGATGAAGGGGTGCTTTGGATGAAACTGTCCGGGTGTGCTGGGGAAAATGGATTGGTGTAAGGGGCTTCAACAGTGGAGAAAAGGGGCAAAAAGGCATATTCTTGCATTAATGACTGGCCATGCGCTTGGCAACTCTGCACAGGATAACATGGGGTGGGGTCTTGTGCATCCACACAGTCATGGGAGCAGTGACTAGCCTCAATGTCCTTAAGAAAAGGGTTAGTACTTGACCAGTTGAGTTGCGGGGGATCATTAGGTGATTCAGTCTCTCTCTGCCACATTTTAACTGGCTCCTCTTCACGGAGAAAACGGTTAGTATGTCTATATTTCCCCTTTCTCTTGCTCACACAATCCGTCTGCACTTCTATTTTGTTCTGTTAGCTACCGTTAGCATCACGGATGGGTCTAAGTAGCTAGTAACTTGTCCAACGCAGCGGGCCGCCATGTTAGCTGCTCGGTCGGTTATAGCAAACAGTTAACTTTAGCCTAGCTTAACTGTCACAGTTTATTTCACCGTTATCCGCTCACCACTGCTCTTTTGCGGGAACGTTGCAATGTCCCTTCGTGTTCGCCAGTGTTAACCGTTCCTGCTCGGCTCGCCCGACCGTGGTCAGAGCACAAAGGAGATCTCCTCCAGGGCCGACTTTGGGGTTAACTCCCTTACCCGCAGTGGAAGCAACGGACTCGGCTTCTTGGTCTCAGACAGTAGCTTTTATTATATTACTAAACATGGACGTTGGCGTACACCTTTTTCCCTTCTCACCCGCAAAAACCCATACTCTCGACTGACGCTCCCTACTCGACCACACACACCGCACGCACGCGCACTGCTATCGCTCTTAAAGGAACACACACACAGACCTGTTACACTGATATACATATAAATAAACTAAATCTGTAGAGATGTACAACAGAGAGATGCTTGGTATTATCAAAATGAAATTAAACTGTCTTGTTTAAGCCAACTACCTTTTTTTCCCCCTTGGATTATTATTATGGAAATATTTTGTTCTAAATGAATTAATATAAACATAATGTTATTAACAATTGCAGAAATGCATGTTAGTAACCAAGACTTTTTTCCTAGCCAGAATAAACAGGACAAATTTTGAGTCAACCAGACACAAAATAAATTATGATCATTTTGTACTACTTAATCCCTTAGTTAGTCCCTTAATTAGGTGACGTCAAATGAATACTATCTATGAAATGACACAGGCGGTTTGGAGCAGAACAGACAGATAAACCTTGTTTGGCATTAATATTTTTAGTTCTAATTTCAGTCACAAACATACAGTATATGCCATACACTGTACAAAAAGAGAAAAATCTTCCTCAGAGGTAAATCCTTTGAGAACTCAGCTTTCTCTACAATTGTGTAGCCAAAAGAATGAACATTATCAAATCAATTTTGTATTACAAATAAAATTAAAATTAAACATCTCAAGATCTTACACAAGAAACCACTTTAAACTCATTCTTTCATTGTGTGCATTCTTCTAATTTTTGGTCTAAAGTTGAAAACCTCACTTTGTCAAAATGTAATAGGAATGTAAATTTAACTTCTCAGGATGTACATGTCTATTTTGAACATGACAAGTGTGATCTAGAATTTATTATTAATTTGATCATTTTATATGGTAAATTTCATACACATAAAAGTAAATATGCTGAAACACTCACAAAATTTAAGGTGTTTAAGTTAGAATTTGATAAATATATCCAATCTCTAGAATTTGCATTTAATAAAAAAAAAAAAAGTACAAAAATCCTGACAACTTATAAACGGATTTTCAAAATAAACTGAATTTACTCTCTGCAATACTTTCTTGTTTTTATCTTTTATATTTTAAGTTATTATCTATTTATCTGTTATCTATATATTCTTACAATATGTGAATGTATTGACAATTTTTCTCTATGACATCTTTGTGTTATAAATTCTAATGTTTTGTATGCATGTGAGTTCTCAATAAAGATTTATTGAAAACAAGGAAAAAAAAAAAGTGGTTTTGAGCACTGGCCCTTTAAATACAACTCGCTTCCCTCTCTCTCCAGAATGATGACTGTACTTTTCAGCTATTGTTTTGTAGTTTCCCAGGATACAATATGCTGGTTAGTGATAACGAAAAATTATAGTTTATAATTAATAATGGCAAACTGTAACCTTCAACCTGATGGGTCTGAACAAATCTGTGACCTGGACGAGTATCACCTGTCACATAAAGAAAACCCTGCAACACCTGGAGGGTTCAAAGTCAAACTTTATGAACTATCAGGGTCTCCAAATGCATGAATAAATGTACCAAAGACTAAGAAAAATAGGTTTAGCATAATATCACCACTTTAAGAAATCAGTGTTTTGCATCACTACATTGCACACAAAGCAACAACTAAATTATACACTCATAGTAGGCATAGAATACACTAGAGGCTTAAAGATAATAGTTTTTTTTTTTTTATTATACATGTAATGCAGCAAACACACATGCACTGTAGGAGAAAACAAACAGAACGGAAAAGAGATAAATGTTGTTGTACTTGTGGCTTTGATCACAAGATTGATATGACTAATGTTCACAGCTTTGCCAAACATACACTATAAAACTGCTAAGTGAGCATTTATAATCCACTTGATACACTTGATAAATGCATTGCCTACAAGTGTAAGTGGTTTCAAAGGAAAATGTTTAAGAATCAAAAGCCACAGCTTACATTTCAACCCAAAACTGCTCCAACATTTTGATCTTAAGGTCCATCAGCAGGTATGTCAAGACTTGTGTGGAATAGAAGCGAGGCTCTGTTTATGTTACAACACGTTACAAGTGCAGCTGTGGCATGTAAAACACCACAGAGACTCTTCACTGGATTTGCATTTATTTCACTGAAACTGGATCACACTATCTGTTGTTGTTTGGGGACTGATTTGACTGGTAAATATGATGACATATATACATATTTATAGTGTATTCATTCATTTCCAGATGATCAGTTAACATGCCCACTCAGACAGCCACCCTCCCTTTCCCCTGCACTCTCACTATCAGTCATATTTATTCTATTATACTACTATTAAAGAGCCTGTTCTTGTTTGCAAACAAAAAAAAAATAGATTTGATGTCACCTCTTGGGATTATAAGTGTATTCCCATGCTAACTCTGCACATCACCTGTGATAGCACGGCTAGAGAGAATAGCAGCAGAAGGAACAAAGTGTGACCTCATTTCCAGTGTGAGGGTGGAGATTCATATCTCAGCAAGCCGTGAGAGCTCACTGGTACCCTGCACCTCCCTCCTTTGCTTGATTATCTTTCACAGACATAGAAAGAGAAGTGGGGAGAGTGGTTCAGCACTAACAGTCCAGTTGCTTTTAATGCTTGAGAAACTAAAGGGAAAACTTGTTGTGGTTGACTGTTTTCATCTCTTCAGGTCGTCGGGGCATTGTCTGACTCCAGTTTGACTGCCATGCCTATTTATACGGTGACTGTAGCTACAGGGAGCCAGTGGTTTGCAGGGACAGATGATTATATCTACATTACACTGGTGGGAACGGAGGGATGCAGTGAGAGGACGCTGCTGGATAAACCTCTGTACAATGACTTCGAAAGGGGGGCGGTAAGTGATACTACACGCTGAGGATGAGGACTCAGGTCAAATAAGATGAAGAAAGGTTTTGTTGTTTGTCAGAAAGTGCACAGATGGACGTTGGGTATATTGCACATTAAGTATGAAAAAGAGGAAGAACGACTAGAGGCTACTTCTGTAATGGTTCTAAAGTAAATACAATCCTCACACTTTTTAAGAGTGTGTAAATATTCTCTTACAATTTAATATGTGTCTTCATAAGTGAAATCTTATTTAATGGCAGCTCATTGTCCCCACAATATATATATATATATAGTGTAATTTATATTTAATATAAATATGTTTTAGAAAAATTTAATTTGATCAAATCCTACCAAAAACATGTCAAAAAACATTAAATTACCTTAAACTTTAACACTTTTTTGAATGACCAGTTTCTTTGATTACTTCTACTATCATATGCATGACATGCCAGAAAAAGTCGCTTTTGTTCTGCTGCTTCTTCTTTTATTTTTATTTTTTTAAAAATTCAGTTTGATAAAGTTGTACCAAAAACATGTCAAAAAACACCAAATTACCTTAAAATGAATGAATGAATGAATGAATGAATTGTTTATTTATTTATTTTTTTACATTAATCATTACACTCAGCACAACAATCACAGTAAACATAAAAATACTCAAAAAGGAACGGGCCAGAAGCAGAAGCTTATTTGTGCCTCTCCTCCTCTCCACTATTTTCATTACACTAAATGTGTCCAGTATCAGTATTCTCATTATAACAAAGAAATCTGGAAAAAAAAAAAAAAAAAATAGAAAAAACAAACATACCTAACATCTCAACTTAATCTTCCTGACTGATTTCACACGTGATACATTTTTAAAACTTCATCCAAGAAGTGAACAACTTCAGTTTATCCTCAAGTCCATCCTACAATTATAATATATTAACACAAAATACTCTACATTTAATTTCATCAGTCACTTACAGATCCTAATAACTATATAGAATATGACAAACTAAAGCTTTTAAAACTCAATTCAATTTTTTTTTTAAATAACCAGTTTAACTGATTACTTCCTCTATCATATGCATGACATGTCAGAAAACTAGATATGAGTTTGTTCAGCTTTTTACATTTTTTTTAAAAAACTTTTTTCTTTCTTTGTTCACTTTTTTACTTTCTTATGTTTCTCTTGAGTACTACACCTAAATATAAATTTTCTTTAAGTGTTCATTACTTATATATTTTTATTTCATTTGCAAATTTATACTTTTACTTCACTATATCCTTGAGGGAACTTGTTTTTTTATTCACTGCATTTATACTTATGTGTTTTTCATACCTGATAGAGAAAAAATGAATGGTATGATGAGATGATATGAGTCATTACTATTCTACAGAAGTACAGCTGGTTACACATTAACACTGTGGTATTTCTACTTTTGAGGAAATGAACTGAGAATATCGTCCACCACTCCTGTTGTACAGTTTTGGTCTTATTCAGTTCAGTTTATTTTGAATGTGCAACTAAACAAATGAATAATCCGATCCTAGTGCCTAGAAATAACACAGATTTCAAGAAAACATGAAAACTTACATATACATATATGACTTCCTTCGCATATTTAAAGAGTGGGAGGAAGTGTAAACTGATTTAATCCCACCCCTTCTCCACACCACAGTCAAGCTTTTAGCGTTGTATCAATAGAAAAAAAATCAATTCCAGCAGATCTTTTTGTAAGTCGTTAACCACGATGGTCATTTTTTAGAAGCTACACCTACATTCATACCTACACACCTATAGCAACATCCAAAAAATAAATGAATAAATGAAAGTAAAAATAAATACATCCTTGAAGTCAAAACAAAATGCCTAAACAACAAAATAAATAATCCAGTAAAGTGAACGTAAAGTGTCTTAAGGGTCTGGTTTAGAGCAACTCTAAATGTAAAGTGTCATGAGATAACTTTTGTTATGATGCAATAAAAATAAATTTTGATTGATTTGATTAATTGAAAAGCAATAAAAACAAACAAACCAACAGACGAACAAACAAAAAGCACAGTAAACATATGACAGTATAACACACATTAACAACACACGTAACACATGGATTATTGTATCATGGTTTAATGCAGGGGTTCCCAAAGTGGGGTATGTGTACCCTGAAGGGTATTTGGAAGAAGCCCAGGGTACTTGAAATTTTTTGAAAAAAACAAACAAACCCAAAAGCAATACGTCATTATGTACCAAATACAAAATAAATAATGAGAATTAATGCTGAAATATAAAACACAGTGAATATTCATATAATAGTTTTATTGTCAATCATCTTGTTTAAGCTTTGGTATTTTTTTTCTGTTTTAGTTTAGTTTATTTTGAGCTTATGCACTCCATGTACAATATTAATTATATATACACATACAATTTACAATGCTGATCATATACATCTCATTATGTGTACACATATATACATAGATTGCTATAAACACAATATGCGTAAAGAAATACACAGAGACATTGGTTGTAAACATGTTGTGTGCACTATAGGCATATGCATATATATATATGTGTGTGTGTATATATAAACAGCATTCCATAACTATTATACAACCCTAGTAGCCTGGAAGGGAGTGAGACAAAGCAAAGCTTATTTACTCCCACCCCCAGTTTCACTACTTAAACATGTATGGTTGTAATTAAGTCAAAGGAATTAGCTGTAAACATGCATTAATACACCAAAACTAACTGACAAAATGTACAGGACACAAATGTACTCAATTGAGAGAAATTAATATTAATAAAACACAACAGATTCTAGGCACCAAAACAAATTGTTAAAAAAAAAAAGTAAATATATCTATTTTGTATTGTTCAAAATGAGTTCATTTGAGTAAGTAAGTAATTATTTTTTGTTGATGAGAGGTTTATTTATTAATTAATGACCAATTTATTTATTTATCAATGAAAGAGGGCATTTTTCAGTTTATATTTTACATGCAAAATTTACTTTAAAAAATGTGTAATTTTTAAAAAATAAATTAGTTAAATATATGTTTGTTTACAAAGACATCTTTGGCACAGCAACAAATTTTGCCTTATTTTTTTCTAACAAAAATGCTTCAGTGAGAGTTGGGGGTACTTGGTTAAAAAGTATATTTCAGGGGGTACTCCAGTCTAAAAAGTTTGAGAACCACTGGTTTAATGTAATGGAACTGGTTTCAGGTGGACTCCTATGATGTGAGGGTTGGGGAGAACCTGGGAGACATTGTGTTGGTGAAGATAGAGAAGAAGAAGTACTGGGTGCAGGACGACTGGTACTGCAGGTACATCACCGTGAAGACCCCGGCCGGAGACTACATGGAGTTCCCCTGTTTCCGTTGGCTGGTGGACGACAAAGAGGTGGTGCTGCGGGATGGACGAGGTTGTCACTGTGCCATTTGTGTTTTTTTTGCATAACTGATGTCCAGATGTATTTACAGACTTCCTCTTTTTCAGTGTGTGCAAATGATGCTTGTCTTGGTCTAATTTGGTGTGTTTATCTCAGCTCATCTGCCTCAAGATGAGAAAACCAGTGTGGTCAAGCAGCACAGACAAAAAGAGCTGGAAACCCGGCGAAAAACTTTCAGGCAAGTTTAACCCACAAAGACCCAGGGCTACTTTTGTGGTAGTTTTAATAATGTCTTTTTTCCCCTTTTTGATTTTAATGTAATTTCAATGTCTTGCTTTTTTTGTGACTTTTATGCCTTTGTAAAGCATTTTGAGTTACCCTGTGTATGAATAGTGCTATACAAATAAACTTGCCTTGCCTAGTTCCCAAATACATTTCTTTCTAGATTTCACCTTTATTTTTAAGTGATATATCTATGGGCTGAAATATTGCCTCCAGAAACTGAATCTGACTCATTTGTATTTGAATTTCAATCACTAAACTTGAATAATTCCATTAAAAAACTGAAGTTTACTCACATAATTCGAATTTATATTGTTTAATACATATTACAATTGAATTGTGAGATCTGAATGTGAAAATATATAGTTACATTTTCAGTGAGGATCAAATAGTTTCAGAGAAACTGAATTAAATTTCATAATCTTACATTTATGTTCAAGTTTATTAGACTTCAGTTCCAAACTATTAAGTTCAATTTCAAATGGTACTATTCACTTTTAGTTTTTCAATGCAATGATTCAATTTAAACATTACGAACTCCAATTATGTGATTCAAATTTAGTGTTGAAGTTTATTCAAATTCAAAGATAAATGATTCAAATTCAGTTTCTCATGGCACATAGTTCAGCTCATATTTATCACCATTTATTACAATATTATCCTGTCTATTTTGTGTTTTTTTTTCAATGAAAATCATGTATTTTTCTATATTTAATTTAATGATCATGTAGATGCTGTAAAGCTCTGATTAAAGTTGAGGGTTATTATATCAGAAACAAAGGAAAACTAAAGAATAAGTGACTTTTTCAAAGATATCAATAACAGAGTCTAAAAACAAGTGTCTCCATCCACTGTCATTTGTCAAATTACATGGGTTTTACCGGTAAATCAATGTTGTGGAAGATGATGGTGTTTCCATGGTAACGACGGAGCCTCTGAACATCCAAATGGGTCATATCTGATGACCGTGAAAAGATGACAGACTGCATTTTACACCAATTATTTCAACATATCAATAGGTTTAGTGGTTCAGAAGTTATTAAACATTATAAAGCAGTAGATGATTTTGGTCACCGATGGATGTTTGGGTCTTTATGCGTTAACCTTTATCCATCTATGCTTTTAAAGAGATTCATTTTTGTCACTTTTGTTATTTATAGATGGAGAGAGTGGCAGCCAGGTTTTCCTATGAGCATCGATGCAAACAGACACAGGGATTTGCCTCGTGACATCCAGTTTGACAGTGAGAAAGGAGTGGATTTTGTACTGAATTACAGTAAGGCGTAAGTTTCCTCTCATACATTACAGCAGCTCTATTGACATTTTAAAGTACTATCAGTATACCCCACCTCCTGAGCCTGGAATAAAAAGTCTGTGGGGTTTTCACCATCTGAAGTCTTTTTCATTGCAATCCATCCATGTTGCTAAGCTGCAGCCTGATAAACATAACTGACCTGAAATACAGAGGCATCATTGTGTTTGTCAGCAGGGACATTTGCATCGCCTGTAGGCTTAGACACATAAGGACAAAAATACGCAACAGATCGGGATGAAGATGTGTTCACACATGCAGCAGCTACAACAAACAAAAACACAATGTGTCAAAGTCGTCATGTTGAAATGCAAAAAGCATAGTGTGCACAGTGTGGCTGCAAAATCTAAAATATTTTTGAACGTGTTGGCCTGAAATACAGTAAAAGGTGGTAAAAGGCTGTGCACATATATCTGAAGACTGGAGAAGTAGCAGAAACAGAAAATGATGTGAAATCTATTCAGGCATGCTTCAAAGCTGCATATAATTAATGTTATTATGACTGTAAATATCTTAATTAGTATGATTATATGTAATGTACTGATCCTAATCGTGTTACTGTTACATAATTTATTTTAACTAAGTGTATTTATCCATAAGAACCCAATGTGACTTTTTAGTAGTTCCCACATGAATTTTTCCTTTCTATTTAACCTTTCCTAAGTGATTTATCACCATTTATTACAATATTATCCTCTGAATTTAACATTTTTTTCCTATAAAAATAATGTTTTTCAGTGTTTAATTGACTGATCATATAGATGTTCATAAAAGCTCAGAGTAAATTCTAAGGTTATTATTTCAAAACAGAAAAAAACTGAAGAAAAAGTGACTTTTAGTAAGATATGTCATTAACTATACATAAAACAATGGTGTCCATCCAGTGTCATTAATCAAACTTCATGGGTTTTATTGATGAATCAGTGTTGTAGAAGATGACGGTGTTTCCATGTTCGCAATGAACCTTGCAAATGTCCAAATTGGTCATATCGGATTACCACAAAAAGATGATAAACTGCATTTTACACCAATTATTTACATGTATTAATAGGATTAGTGGATCAACAGCTTAGATCAGTAGATGTTTTTGATCGATGGTGGATGTTGCTGAAGCCTGATAAAAATGGAAGAAAATGTAGTAATAATAATAATGGAAGGAAAATAATGATAGTTGTGATGATCTTTTCCACCCCAGGATCGAAAACCTCTTTGTGAACCAGTTTATGCACATGTTCCAGTCATCCTGGACTGACTTTGGTGATTTCGAGAGCATCTTTGTGAGAATCAAAAACACAATTTCAGGTCAGTTTTTACACATACATAAACATAATGTACATACATAAATGACATAATATAAATATGATACAATTATAATATGACATTCAATTTTGCAGAGTATGTGATGCAACACTGGAGAGAGGATTTCATGTTTGGGTATCAGTTCCTGAATGGCTGTAATCCTGTCATGATCCAAAAATGCACCAAACTTCCTGACAAGTTTCCTGTCACTCATGAGATGGTTTCTGTCAGCCTGGAGCGGGATCTGACGCTGGAGCAGGAAGTTGAGGTATGTCTGCAGTGGCCATGCCTGATTTATCACTGCTTTTACTTAAATAGCTTAATCACCTTGTTTATTTATTTATTTATAGCTTTGCATATCTGCTTTATTTTGTATTTTTAGCCTGTACACATATACATACGCAATAAAAATAGTTAAGTACATAATCAACCTCTTATTTCTAGTGGGAATACTTTATAAACCAGCAGGAGATGATTAAGTATGTTAAAAGTACTCCCCTAATTTCAATGTATATGTCACAGTAGAGATTGAAATCCAGTAGGATGAGCAATCCTACTAGGACAGATTAAAATTTTAGACAATGACAATAAAGACTATTCTATTCTATTCTATTCTATTCTATTCTATTCTATTCTATTCTATTCTATTCTATTCTATTCTATAAGACTCAGTGTTACTTTTGTGGTAGTTCACAAACAAATTTTTCTCTATATTTACTATTTCTTAAGTGATTTACCACCATTTCTTGTAATATTATTCTCTTTATTTCACATGTCTTTATTAAAATCTGTTAGTTTTCTATTCATTTCACTGATCATAAAAGTTCAGAGTAAATTCTTATGTTATCAAAAATAGAGGAAACTGAAAAAAAGGGATTTTTTTCAGTCAAATATGTCATTAACTTAACATAAACCAAGCGTTTCCCATTGATCCAACTCTGGGGGTATTACTGGTAAATTAGTGTTATAGAGGATGATGTGTTTCCACGGTAACTACAGAGCCTCTGAACGTCCAAAGGGGTCATATTTGATTAACATGAAAAGATGACAAACTGCATTTTAAACCAATTATTTACATGTATTAATAGGATTAGTGGATCAACAGGTATTAAATATGTTACACAAGTAAATGTTTTTTGTCAACAGTGGATGTTTGGGTTTTTATGAGTTAAGTAGAGCGTCTCCTGCTTTGTCAGAATGAAAATGTGAGGTCAATAATACTGACCGCAATGACCATTTCATGTTTCCTCAGGCAGGTAACATCTACATGGTGGACTACGAGGTGTTAGACGGCATCAAAGCTAACCATACAGATCCTTGCACGCTCCAGTACCTAGCAGCTCCAATCTGTCTTCTGTACAAAAATGCTCAGAATAAGATCTTGCCTATAGCCATCCAGGTAGAGTGATCTTCAGCTGTACTATGTGTCTCTCTGTGTTATGCTTCCTTCTTATCTGACATTTCCTTCCTTTGTGTCTCTTCCCAGCTTGGGCAGATTCCAGGCGAGGATAACCCCATCTTTCTGCCAACTGATGGACAGTACGACTGGATGCTGGCGAAGATCTGGGTCCGGTCAGCTGACTTTCAGTACCACCAGACCATCACACACCTGCTCAGGACCCATCTGATGACAGAGGTGTTTGCTGTTGCCATGTACAGACAACTAGCTGCTGTTCACCCTGTGTATAAGGTAAAACTCTGTCCAGTTCCTTGGTTAATTGATTATCTGATGGATTCACTAATGGATGTGCCACCTCGCAGCTGCTCATCCCACACATTCGTTTTACCATCGCTATCAACACCAAGGCCAGAGAGCAGCTTATCTGTGAATGTGGCATCTTTGACAAGGTGAGAGTGTGAATGTATTTGTCTTACAGTTCTTAGTCATTTTCAGATTTGTGAGGATATGTCTTCAATCTCTTTGCAGTGCTTTTCACAAATGCATCTGAGCACGCCAGCCAACCTTTGCTGCAGAATGTACTTCACCCACTACATTACAAGTATCACCTCAGGCTCTCAGCTGTAACACCACCATGTCATTAGATGGATGCTTAACTACAACACTCAAACATCCTTGCAAAGTTTAGTGTTGCATTATAAAGGCTCATATCTCTTACAGTGGGCTGCATATTGTACTACTACACACAGGGGCGGCCCATGGCATAGGCAGAGTAGGCAGCCGCCTAGGGCACCACCTGTTGGGGGGGGGCTGAAGATGCTGGGAAATCTAGCTCTGCTGCATGGAGGGGCAGCTTAGATGGGTTTCCCAGTATACATTGGGGCAGGGTATGTAAGTAATAATTAAGGTTTATTTATGGAGAGTCTTTCACAGACAGAGGTCACAAAGTTCTTTACAGTACAAAATAGAGTAAACACAGTTAAAATAAGGAAGTTACTACTTCTTCTAAACATTTAGTCAAGTAGGTTGTAAGTTAGATCAGTTTCTGTTGAGTTTCAGCGAAATGGCAAAGGATATTCATCAGTGAAGGGTGGGGTGCCACTTCCGTGTATTGCCTAGGGTGCCAAATGGCCACAGGCTGGTGCTAAATACGCAAATACAGTAAATCTGAAATGTTGCTATATGTTTCATGACAACTCTTGCTAAACTATCCTTGATATACAGGGTGTCCACAAAGTCTCTGTACAATTTAGAAAATGTATTACAAAAGTAAGTGATGAGATATGTTAAAGATAGGGTAGGAGATGTTTTCCTGGAGCATTGTTTATGATATTGCTTAAAAGCCCCTGAACACTCTGATTGCAACCAATTAATTAAATGCTCTACAGCAAAAATAAAAATTTTAGTCACCTGTGGAACGGACAGGACTGAAAAAACATCATCTAATCATTTTATCTGGCCCATTAAAAGGATTGAATGGTGATATGTCTATCAAACTCAACTGTCATTTGTCCCTCCCACCTCTGCACATACCCCTCTTTGTGCATAAATTGCATATTCTCAGAGGCTTGGAGCACTTGTACAGGAAACAGAGCCAGAACTTGGCTAGCTATATTAGCTTTAGGATGTAAAGTTCACCGGCAAGCTGTTTAGTCACTAACATAAATCACTGAGGAATGTAATATTAGCCAGCTAGGTATGATTCAGGGCTGTTCCGCTGACAAACATAATAGTGAAATACAGATTACAGCATTCAAAGCAAACTTTAGTGGGCTGCTAGAGTGACATCAGTCGTACTGCAATCAGCTGTTCTAACCAGCCCGAGATTACTTGGAATACGAATCAAAATAACAACTGAAAAGTCCAGCTTCTAATATTGTGATGAACTGGGTGAATTGATGCTGCGCAGTGCTGGTGAACCCTCGGGAACAAGCATTGTGTGTTCTGGTACTCTGGAGGTGTGGCTTCAGGGGAAGTCTGAAGACAGGGATTTGGACTTTTGAATTGTGTATTTTTAAAAGGCAGTTTGCTCAAACCATTTTTCCAGGATCTCTTACCCTTACCTTTAATTGGATTTGACATATGTACTCAATGGTAGTATTGGGTGGCTGTGGCTCAGTTGATGGAGCAGGTTGTCCAATGACCAAAAGGTGGGCGGTTTGAATCCTGCTTCTGAGTGTCCACATGTCAAAGTGTCCTTGGGCAAGACACTGAACCTTAAATTGCTCCCAGTAGGACCTGGCAGTGCCCTGTATGGTGGCAGCCGCCCTCTGGTGTATGAGTGTGTGCGAATGGGTGAATGTGAGGCTTTGTGCACCATGAAAGTGTGGAAAAGCACTGTATAAGTGACCATTTACCATTATCAAAATTTATAATCACAGTGTGGGATCATGTGCAACTGAATCATTGGTCCATTTTTCTTCGAGAGATCAATGAGTGCAAATGTTGACCTTGATGTTTTGACTGAATATGCGTCACCACAACTGGATGACCTTCAACCAACCATCATTTTCCAGGTAGATGGTTCACCACCACATTGGGTTCTACATGTTGGTGGGTTTCTAAATCAAACATTTCCAGACCAGTGGATCGGAAGCGATGGTTCAATTCCCTGGACACCTCGTTCCCCAGATATTACTCTCTTGAATTTCTTTTTATGGGATTATGTTAAAGACATTATGTATCAAACAAAGATACAGGACATCAACGACCTGAAACAAAACATCACTGATTCCACTGATACCACTGATGAGGTTATGACTCAGTGAACATGTAAAGAAATGTAGTACCTTCTGGATGTGCTTCATACAACTAATGTTGCCCATATAGAGGAAGACTAAATGAGACAAAAAAACTTCAATCTTTTCTTATTTTGTAATTGTTTCCACAGATATGTGTATCCGTTGCTTTTGTAATAAATTTGTTAAATTGTAAGGAGACTTCATTCAACAGATATTGACTGGTATGATAAATGTAGAATCATTACTTCTTTTACCTATAAAGAGTGCATGCTTTTTCTTACTGTCAAAAGCTGACACTTGCCAAACAGCGGAAGATTTTGTAACTATGAGGTAGAGCAACCTCAAGCAGAGTACAACACACTGATCTTCTTCCTCTTCGTGGTCTCGGTGGGTTAAATGTTCAGTGTATAATCTTAACTGACATCTAGTGATGAGTTTGCTCTTGAGGCAAAAGTCCTTTGCTGAAGCTATAGTTGGTTTTGACTGTTTCTAGGCTTTTTAGTTTTTACTTTTTTTTAGTTCCTGTAGAAAAGTGACATCAGAAGGTAGCACTCTGTGGATACAACCTGCCTCCCCCGCAGATATACCGTATTGGCCCGAATATAAGACGATGTTTTTTGCATTGAAATGAGACTGAAAAAATGGGGGTCGTCTTA
>JAPTGZ010000008.1:30820706-30830841 GCA_029814645.1 Fowleria isostigma
AAGCCCTGTGAGGCAGCCATGTTGTGAAACTGGGATATATAAATAAAATTTAACTGAAATTAAAGCAATGTAATCACAATATTTTGAGTTCGAAGGGCCCGGTCTTGAGCACTGCCCCCGGCCCAGTACTGACTTGTTCCACCATTGCATCTATCTATCCATCCATCCAGTCGGAGCGAAATGAAAAATGGCTGACACAATTTATCATACGACTAGGGCAAAACAGTTTAGGATATTTTCATTCATTCATCCTCTGAACTTTTATCCTCAAGAGGGTCACAGGAACATGCATACATTGTAAATTATGTATACTAGAAATGTGCAGTATCATCAACTAGCAGCAGCAGAATGTTAATAAAAGCAGTGTTTACCATTCCCAATTAATCCCTCGTTTCTCTCCGCCATGTTGAAAATATGGCATTCATGTGCAGTTTTCAAGTTTGCAAGTCATATTTACCATAATTCCCATAGCACATGAAGGCAGCATTAGGATTAGCCGTTAGCATTAGCTCGTAGCACATTAGGAGCTGCCATTAAAAGGCATTCAGGGATCAACTTCAGATCTTCATTAGTACATTCGTCAAGGACACTGACAGGAGAATTAACCTATATGTATCAAGTTTTGACCTGCATGTTTTAGATAATTTCCCGCTTCAATAACCTGGTTCAATTAATGATCAGCTCATCACCCAGCTCTGCAGAAGCCTGATAACGATGCTTCCAGGTGTGTGGAAAAAGGAAATAAAAAACATACAGGATACCAGCCCTTGAGGACCGCAAGTGAGGAACACTAGTACAACACATGAGATTTAGAAAAAAATAGGCCTTATTTCTGATCATCTTTGGTTATGTATTGGACAAGGACTTGCTCAGTTACTTGTCACATCACAAATCGCACACAGGAGCTGTTCTCCACCAGACAGTCCCAGTCCAACCTTAGGGGGAAGCTGCATTTTCAAGAAATCAAACCAAGCAAGGACCAACACAAAAGGCAAATGCATATCCGAAACTGAAGTAAACTAATGGAATAACCTTAATATCATGTGCCCACACTTGAAAACCCTCGGCTGTAAGTCCACATGAAAGTCTCTGCAGATAAGGACAGACAGACGAATGGACAGACAGAGGGATGATAAACTGATGACAATACTCCGTGACGAGGGCTGAGGGTAAAAACATGCAGATCAGTCACTAAATTCAAAAGGATGTTTAAAACTAAGGTATTCAATAGATATTAAATATTAGGAAAAAGTAAGCCAATTATTAGTATAATAATTGGCTTATAAAAATTTTGGTTAGATTTATATTATTTGTCTTATTTACATTATTGTTTAAAACTGTACCATCTTGTTATCTTGTTTTGTTTCTGAAACTTTCCTTCTAGTAAATAATGCAAAAAATAAGATGTTACTTCACTCCATGCCTTTTCACCCTTACTTAATATAGAAATAAAAAAATGTATGTAGGTATATAGTATGTTCTGATTTTAGATGAATAAATTAATACTACTAGAATTTCTGTTTCTAAATCTGTGCTCAGTTTAATCAGAAGTTGTTGGGGAAAAAAAAAATTCTACTCAGAACATAATTATCAATTTTTAGTTCATTATGTAGGCTCCATGTACTAGGTTCAAGTATGTTTTGAGGACACTGCTACATTAAAAAAACAGATTGTCTCCTTCTCATGAACACAAAATAAGAGATGTTTTCATCTGAAATTTCCATGTTCAGTGCCACAAGACCTCAAGTGCCGCTGCATCACCAGAACTCGCAAAAACACATTTTTTCAATCAATGAAGTTGAAGCACAGATGGTTTCTGTACTTTTTTTTATGGCGCAAAAATGACCTTGAAAGTACAGATTCTGCTCTCAAGTAAAAGTGAGAGTAAACTACAAAAATAAAAAAACAAAAAACATTTACTATTTAACTCTACAGCTCCTTGTAGTTGTAGATGTGACAACATCTTTGTCTTTCAAGTGTAACTCCTTTACCACAACTGTATATAAATGGCTGTCTGGGAAAAAAAAAGAGTTATAATAAAAAAAGAAAAAAATCAGAGTGGAGGAGCAGGAAGCAACCAAGCGATTACACCTGTCAATCAAAGCCCACACAGCACATGTCAGAGCCTTGTATCAACCTCAAAATCATATTAACTTACAAAATGACCAGAAGGACACTTAGTACGAGGCCTAAATAAAGCAGAGAAAGGAGATGTCAGTATTTAGCATCATTAGACAGCATTACACTTAGAGATCTACAAAGGCTTCAGCTTCCATTTGTCCTGCTTTTGCAATAGAGAGAAGGAGATAGTGATGGTGGGGTGGGGGGGCATTTTGACTATATGTATGATATATTAATTTAATTTCATATTTAAATGTTATATATTTGGTAATATTTGAATTATGTCCATTACACTTAATAGGAAACTATAATTACACAGGGCGCTGTCCAAAAATGGTTTTATGCAAGTTTTCCTCTTTATGCTTAAATACAAAAAAAGTTTTTGCAAACCATCAAATGACTTTTTTTTAACAAATATATATATAATATAATCCATTTGTCATTTTAGGTAAATATGAATCATAGGCACATAAAGTCATTGTATTGAGTAACAGGATCAGCCCACATACAAACGATCATATCAAATGATTACTTTGCATATTACATTTAAACTGCATTGCACTCTTATGTTAGGCAAAGAGGATATTTACTGCTTTAATTATCTGGGCTTTTACAGTTTTACTCAACACATATTAAATATTTCTTTTTGTTTGAGTGGTTTATTCAAGGGAACAGAAGTCACACTAAATATCAATATTAGTGTGAATAAGTCATTTAGGGCCAGATTTATTAAAGGTTTGTATGTATAAAAACTTATGAAATTGCACACACAAAAAAATGTTCGAACTAATTTACTAACAGTGCACACTAAGGATTGTGTCTTTCAAATGTGCAAAATAGTGTGTGTGTGTGTGTGCATCCAGTTTGTACATTTGCTACAATGAATATGTAATATGGAATGTTTAAACACAATTGTGCATGTGCTGGGAGGATAAAATGTAAATATATTAATTTAGCACATGCAAAGTGATTTATCAAACCTGAACACAATTTTTTCCATAGGAACTGCATCTATATTTAACTCTCAAATGGAGGCGCAAAGGAGGTGTGTATGTTTAATTGCTTACACATGGCTGCAGTTATTGTCGCAAGGAGACATCAAAAAGATAAAACAAGATGCAGAGAATGCATTTTTCACCCTCGTGTGAACATTTTTGGAATTAGTGAATTATTTGTTGTACTAGTAAGTTATTTGTACAGTGAAATTTTTTTTCTCTTATTGTACAGTTTTCTCTTATTTTTCCAATCTTGTATTATATTATTGTACTGGATCTCTTGCTGCTGTTACAACCCATTTTCTCAGTTTGGGATCAATAAAGTACTTCTATTCTATTCTATTCTATTCTATTCTATTCTATTGCGTGACTTGTTTTCACGGCTGGCTCCAAATCTGCTCCAACTTCCTCCAACAGCTCTAATGAGTGTTTCGAATAGAATAGAATAGAACAGAATAGAATAGAATAGAATAGAATAGAATAGAATAGAATAGAATAGAATAGAATACCTTCTATGACAAAACTCCTCCAATGTTACATTTTCTTGCATCTAGATCATTCCAGCGGACAGTGCCATTAGTACTGGTGTATCCCAGGGCAGTTTTTCCAGCATACTGTCTCCATGACAACCAGTAGTGCATGGAAAACCCTCATTTAAATAGGGTGGTCTTCAACATGTCTACACCTGTTGTCATTTACTTTTAGTAAATCACCTGCAAACTGCGGTTCAACCACACATGCAAAATTCTAGGTTCCATGCAAATTAAACCAAGCAAATTGGGATCTCAGTAGATTTAGATGTGATTTTCATGTCTTTAATCCTGTGCACAAATTTCTTGTATTTTCTTGTTGAATTTTAATGAAGAGACTGAACAATAAATATGACTGATTATCAGAACCCTGCGAAAACAACAAAGGCAGGAGCACACAGCTGTAACATTATGAAGCTTTTTCATTAGTGCTTATAAAACGAGCTGACATGCAAACACTACGTACTCAGTCTTATGCACAAGCACAACATTGGCAGGAGGAGGGAATTTGGGACATGACATTCAAGGACACCTGAACTTTGATGCACAGCTACTAAATACATTCAGTGCTTTTAATTCAGAATGGTTTTCAATAAGAGGACATTAAGTTTTTACTGACTTTTTTATGCTTTAAAATGTTTTATTGGCACTTTTACTCATTTAAATAAAAGTCTATCCTCCCCTGTCTGCCGACCTTGTCAACTCCATTAACTTGCTGTGTTCGTCTCCGGCTGCGCATTGTATCATCAGGAAATGAACTCTGATATACAGTCAACACAATATACTCTGTCCGCGTCAGCAAATCAACCCCTACTTCGCAAACACACCTGATAATTATAATAAGAATAATATCTCATGTAGCACCCAAATTCATTACTTATTCGATGCTAAAATAAACTGTAGTGACTTGGTGATCGTGCCGTGACTGCAGACAGAAAGATAAGCAGCCAAACATACTTTAATAAACACTTCATACCAATACTAATATCTCCATCTCATCTTGGAGGCTTTTGCGCACCGGCACACAGGCATGTTTGACGGTCTCCAGTGGGATCCAAAAGCTATTAACAGAGAAGCATTTGTTTAAGGCCTTTTGTGCAGCTAATGAAGGGTGGAAGAATTTTAATTAGAGTGTCCTGCTATCTTTAGGCCACAGCGATTGATAAGAGCTTTTAATGGAAGTGTACAGCCTCTAAACCAATTGAAATGAATCGCATCCTCTGCCGAGCGCACACACACACACGGGCTGGAGTTCTGCTCATGAAAACAGCTTCAAAGCTCAGTGTCACGCTGGTGTTATCTGCATGACAGATTGAAGGCAGCTTCTGGCATTTTCAGCTTCGTAGCAGAAAGAAAATACAGCAGCTTAGTTGGGACATGGTTAGCTGAGCCCGTAGCAGAAATTTACTAAGGGAGGGAGTTAATAAACACACACATATTCATTTTCTCACCACAAAACACACACACACACACACACACACACACACACACACACACACACACACACACACACACACACACACACACACACGAGTCACAATTTGTGTAACTGGTAACATTTTGACCTTGTATTAGCGGGAAAAAAAATTTGTTTTTCAAGTTCTTATCATTTAATCAGGAGTGATATGTTTAACTTTTATGAATACAATCAAAAAATAGAAATTGGATTAATGAAATGCTAATAGGACAGACTCAACCCTGTTTTAAGTGTTTTACGTGTTCCACCCTGTCCCAATTAGAATCAATCTTGTGAGTGACAGTCAACAATGAACCATCTACAAACAGAACTTTTATAACAATGTCACCTATGTCTTCAAATGTTTCGCTCGACAAAGATGCTGAAATAAAATAATCAGTAACAGGAGGGAGTACATTTTGATATAAAAAAAAGGTCAGTCGAAACATCAGTTTGCATAATTGAATTATGTAGAAAAAATATTTATGCGACTTCCTGAAAATGGTTTCGGTGGAACCATTAAGTATCCTTTTATGAAAGGTGACAAAGTCCTTGACTTCACAGACAGGCCATGAACAAAATACAGAAAATAAACTTTACTTCATGTGATTTAAATATATGACTCAAGGCAGTTTAGCCTTGGCTAATATAATGTAAAAAAAAAAAAAAAATAGATTTTTATTGGTTTATAGTTGGGCAAGCTGGTCAAGTGCTCTACAATTTTGCAATTTTTAGAAATGATCTGCCTCAGACATGTTTTCTTTATTTTTATCTTTATTTTTTCACTGACATTATCTACCATACATACTTACATTTTTGTCTTTATTAGGTACATTTGTGTTCTGTATGTGGTGTTAAAGTTCGTTTTCATGTACTAATGCATGTTTACAACTGATTTCTCTGCTATAATTGAAACCATACAAGCTTAAGGAGTGAAACTAGGGGTGGGAGTAAATAAGTTTTTACTTCTTCTCATTCTCTTTTGGGCTATTAGAGGTGTTTATATATTTTTGTTGTTATATATTTGTTGTATATAGCTATGTATATTAGTTACACAGTGACATGTATATGATATGTGGATCTTGTGTCATTTCTGTTTTTGTGAACAATATTGTACATAGAGTACATGAGCTCGAATAAACCAACCAACCAACCAACCATTAAATATGCAAAATCTTAATCACTTTAACCCTTTTATGCATAGTGGTCACTACAGTGGACAGTTATTCAGAGCTGTTCTCTTGTATCTTCATGAGTTTTGTTGTTTCAGGTCCGTATCAGCCAACACACTGGACGCTCACATACCATCCCATAGGCTAACATTCATACTATTAATATAACTTTCTTGTTCTTGATAAACCTGATCTGCAGTAACATGTTTGAGTGGAAATCAATTGCTTGTTATGTTATTCATTCATTCAGTCATTCATTCATCCTCTGAGCCCACTTTATCCTCACTAGGGTCGCTGGAGCCTGTCCCAGCTACTTATGGGCAAAGGCGGGGTATACCGTGGATGTGTTCAGTTCATCACAAGGTTGACAAATAGAGACAGACAATCACTCTCACTCTTAACCTATCGGTAGATGTCTTTGGATGGTGGGAGGAAGCCGGAGTACCCACAGAGAACCCACGCAAACACAGGGAGAGCATGCAAACTCCATACAGAAAGACCCCACCCCCAACGACTGGTGCTGGAATGGTGCTGCAAGGCATGAGTGTTCACTACACCACTGTGTCGTACTATTTTTGTTATTAGACTGTAATTAACAGTTTAACACATTTTTTTCATACTATCTCCATAAAGTGAGTAATAACTAGTATTAGAGTATGAGTATTATATTATGTTAAAATCTGACAAAACATCAGATTAGCAGCATTTAAAAATATATATATTTCATAATTTTCATATATGAGTAAATACTTGTTTCTTTGCATCAAAAATTAAATGCATGGTGTTCAGCTGAGTGGACATTTCTGCAACTCCATGAAAAATAGGTTTCTAAGAGTTTTTTCAATCGTATTATGTTTTTCATGCTCAAAGTGGAAGAAACACCCAGGGAAAAAAAATCCTGATTAAGGTTCTCATAATTCATGCATGAAAGGGTAAATCAAATGAACTGAAAAACAAATGACAAAGGTGCTGGTTAGCTGATGTTTTCAAGTGTTATGACATGTATATATTGGTTTATGTACATTTTCACAATAGGTTTATAAACCTTCCACTAGACAGAACCTGTAAAATGAATGTAATCTAAAGTTCAGACAGTATTTTGAAGTAGATCTGTTAGTTCTGAGGGAAACATTCCTTTGGAGTAAAACCCATTTTCTCACTAATTCTCAGAATTTCACATTTTGACCTGAGACTGTACAGTGGAAACTACATCCAACCAGCGTTTTTCATTTCATTTTACCTTTTTTGTGACTTACACTTGGGAACATTTCACTACTTTTATTCTGAAGGTATTTAACTCCTAAGCCAGTGTTAACATGCACTTGATAACAATTACGGTGACAGAGTGTAGAGTGTGGGGTGTACACTGCTCATTTACATGTGTTGTTTTTGGGTTTTTAAAATCTTTTTTCTCCATTTATTGCTACTGCTGCACTTTGTCACTACTGCACTTCATGGCTAGACCTTTCAGCTGCCCTGTATATTGACAGATCTGTGTGTATTGTGGAATGTGTTTAATGTCTAATGTCCAGTCCTTTGCTGCAACCCATATCTGCAAACCCAACTGCCCCTTGGGGATAAATAAAGCAACCTGAATCTGAATTAATGCATACATCTCTAAAAAGGTGTGTAAAAGACCAAGTAATGTTTAAACTATAAGGACTCAGTGTGACATTTGTAGCACTTCCCAAATTAATTTTTCTCTACATTTAACCATCCTTGAGTAGTTTTTCAACATTTATTGTAATATTTCTGTATTTTGTGTTTTTTCAGTAAAAATCAGGTATTTTCCAACATTTACTTTACTACTCATGTAGCAATTCATAAAAGCTTAGAGCAGGGGTGTCAAAGAGGGCCAGATGAACATACGTGAGAGCCAACCATTCTGCCTCACATTCTTAAACCATTAAAATTCTATGCAAATACTGTTGCAAATACACATTTCATTTCATATATGTATGACAAATCTAAGCAGGTCTTACCAAAATCACTCTGCATTTAATATCAAGGCCATATTAGATGAAATAATATCTGGCTGAGGGGAAAAAAATAAAAAATAAATAATAATTAGGAATACACCTTTTGGTGAAACATAAAATACATTTTTTAACCCTCGTGTAGTGTTCATATTTTTGTTATTGTTTTGCCTTTGCTAGATTACATTTATGAATTAAATTGCTATTTGTTTTTAGTTAGTTTTTTAATAAAATACAACGTAATCAAGACATTAGAGGAAAAAAATCATTAAAAAAATACTCATCATTTTTCTTTTAATAAAAAAAAAAAAAAAATTAAAATGGGTCCCACACACCCAAACACCCTACAAGGGTTAACATGTGTATAATATAACTCTGGTCATAAATGCTGGTGGGCCAAAAATGATGCATTTTCTGACAGAGGCTGTGGACTGTATGAAATTTGGCTGGGGCCGCAATTGGCACCTGGGTCACACTTTGGACACACCTGGTTTAGAATAAAGTTGAGGATTATTATACCAAAAACAGAAAACTGAAGAAAAGGTGACTTTTTCAGCACATATATCATAAACTGAACATAAACCCAGTATGTCCGTTCACTGTTATTGATTCATCTCCATGGGTTTTACTAGTGAATCAATGTTGTAGAAGATGATGGTGTTTCCACGGCAACTACAGAGCCTCTGAATGTCCAAATGGGTCATATCTGATGAGCATGAAAAGATGACAAACTGCATTTTACACCAGTTATTCAATATATTAGTGGAGCAACATGGATTAAATTGTTTATATCAGTACCGGTATATGATTTTGGTAGATGGTGGATATTTGGGTCTTTATGCGTTAAAAAGGTTAAAAAAATATTTTAAAAAAATATAGAGAAAGTTTGATTTGGGAACTGACACAAAAGTAATGCTGGGTCTTAATGGGTTAAACTGTATCTGAAGAACAAGATCAAAACATAAAGAGAGTCATAGGGAGACAGCGTCAGTGTATAGTAACACATGCAAATAAACTGTCGTACCTTGCGCAGAGGTTTGAGTTTAGTCTCCATGATGAACTCATATTTGCAAAGCTCACAGCAGCGAGTGTCGGAGCTCTTGATCCACTGCTGTAGACAGGCCTGGTGGACGAAGCGTAGACTCCCCGTGCAGTGGCATGGTGTGATCAGAGGACTCTCGTCATCCCCTTCACAGTGACAAATCCTACAGGAGCGAGAAAATACAGTCAACACTAAGCTACAAGGCAGACAGCTGTAATAGGCGGAAGACAGGGAAGGAAAGATAAAAAAAAAGGAAAAAAAAAAGGAAAAGTTGTCAGGCAAAGCTGACAGTCTCCTGAAACACGATAAGATTTGCAAGATACCTGAAAGTAAACCCGCAGCACAATGTGTTTATTATAGGTACAAGCCTTTTTAAAAGTGTTTATAAAGCACTGAGAGGGGGAATTTAATTTCACAAATAGAAAAACGTATTAACACCTTGAGCGCAGAGGACAAACACCGGTCCCACATGAATAAACTCAATCATGGCAAACTGATTTGAATCAAAACACTTCATTTTCAAGTCTGATATAATGATATTTTCAGGAAATTATCTTCAGCGCTGTTGCAGCAAAGAGGTACAAATGAAACACAGGTAATCCAATGCCATGTCTCGTCTCAAGGAGAGGGACTTGACGATTGGCAACAAACAAACTTGGTGTTGCCAACAGTGAAAACAAATCCATACAAGACAGGAGACAGTAATATACACTCAATTTGAACTCATTACTGGCACATATTGTTTAAGAAATGAAGTAATTATTTCTTACAGCAGTATTTACAAAGCCAGCAGGAAGTGTAATTCAACAATTTGGTCCAAATGAAAATGAAAATGGAATAGAA
>JAPTGZ010000008.1:30849472-30861656 GCA_029814645.1 Fowleria isostigma
AATCTGTAATGACACTGCAATCAAGTCCCAACAGGGAAATAAACACAGTGTAGCAACCCCTAAAAGAGAGGAAATCTAATGAGAAAAAAACATGGAATTTATGAGATTTTAATGTTCTTAGCTATACACCAACACTGGGTAGAATTTACCCTCTTCAGTGCAAGAAAAATAAATAAGAGAAAGAAAAGCAATAAATAAAACATCCAATAAAATCAGCAGTCAATAAAACATTAATTAAAATCTACAGTTCAGACACATTGCACACACATACTTCTTTTGCACAGGATTTGGGACAGTATAAACTATCAACGGGCCTCACTTAGGTATTTAACAGTCTGTGCAATAGGAGGAATATTCACTTTGTATCTTGCATCACTTTGCATCATCTTGTTATCAAAATTCCCTGTATATGAGCATATAGTGTAAAAAAAGAAATGAAGCAGCCATGGACCATATTAGGACTGTACGTGGATGGACTTGGATCTGAGCTGTCACTTCTGCTAATTTTCGGAACATACCGACCACACTGGTGATTAACACTGAGTGAAACTCCCAACAACCAACACCATTTCATATAATTGTGTCTTATAAAAGTAGTATACATTATAAAGCCCTATTTGCATTGGACTACTATTATCTGCAAATACATGTAAAAACTGCCATAGTCATCTGTGATGTTAACCCATTAACACCCAGTTCTACATTTGTGACAGCACCCATATGCATTTTTCTCTCTATTTAACCGTTATTAAGTGATTTATCAACATTTATTGTAATATTATCCTCTTCATTTTGTGTTTTTGTGATGCGAGGTCACGAACAGAGAGAGCGCTCTGTTCTCGGCCCACAGGGATGAGGGCTCGGCTCTTTTTTATGCAAAAATCTGAAAAGATAAAACCTTCATTAGTTTAACGTAGCATACTCCTTAAGTTTCCATCTTCAAAATATCCTTTTCAAACATTGCTGAACCTCAAACATTTTCTGTTGTGCACTTAGCATCAATGAAGACTTCACAATTGATTTTTTAAATTTATTTATTCATTTTTATTATGGGAGTTTAATAGTTGTATTTTTTTCTCAAATCAACTCTGCTTTGATTTATTGGCTGTACAATTCTAAACAGGGAATTTAACTCCTAAGGACCCAATGTTACTTTTGTGTCAGTTGCCAAACGAATGCCTCTATATATTTTACCCTCCTTAAGTGATTTATCACCATTTATTGTAATATTATCCTCTGTATTTTGTGGCTGGTTTTTCAGTGAAAATCATGTATTTTCCTATATTCAATTTTCTGATTATGCAAATGTTAATAAAAGCACAGATTAAAGCTAAAGGTAAAGAAAAATAAAGAAAAAGTGATTTTTTTTTGGCAAAGATATTAATAACTGAATGAAAACACCATGAGTTTTACTGGTGAATCAATGTTGTAGAAGATGATGATTCACTACAGAGCCTCTGAATGTCCAAATTTGTCACATCTGATGACCATGAAAGGAAGACAAACTGCATTTTACACCAGTTATTTACATGTATTGATAAGATTAGTGGATTAATAGGTATGAAACATTTTACATCATTTGGTAGCCGGTTTATGTTTGGGTCTTTATGGATTAATTAGTGTGCTGTCCACGTCTGTGACTTGCAGTATTAAAAATTCTATCAAACATGACCTATATCAGTGAATACAAAGGGTCCTGTAATAACATTTGACATGTTGCTAATTTGTGGGATATGTTCCATGCATTTATTCCATTTCCTGGAGGATGAGACAGGCTGTGCTGATGATGACAAATGAAAGCTTAAAAGTGTTTTGGATGAAATTTCAGGAGGCTCATGTCACAATGTAGAATTGGTATTCACTGAAAAAACGAAGTTAAATCCTTCAGGAGAGTGATATCTCAAAAGAGGATGAGATGGATGATGTACACAACAGGAGCATTTTTTATGTCTTTTATTTTTATGTTGAACCTGCCCTTAATATCACAAAGAGAAGGAATGAATGGAAAGTGACATCAGTAAATTCAAGTAAAAACCAGACTTCACTTTGCTGACTAAAACACATATGTGGGGGTGGATTTCCATACTGTATCAGCAGAGGTCTACAGGTCACACTAGTCCTGTGAGAATGGGGATTAAAACATGCTAATTAGCTCTAGCTGGCCTAATGAGTACACCAAATAGTCCAATACTTCACTAATGCTAACATCTGCTAACCTAAAATGTGTTTTACTACCAGTAAATTTTACAAACTATTTGTGTGATGAAATCCTTTGGCATTGTTGTTAGTGGAACTCATTAACCAGAACTTGAGTAGACCTGTTTGTCACGGGGAGAGCCAGAAGGCAGGAAAGTCCACGAGAACAGGTTAACGAGCTGGCAATCACAAGCAACACAACAGATATTTTAGAAAATGATAGTTTCATCAATAACATTTTAGCACTAGTAAAAGTACGCCAACAAGCACTTTTATTAGAAGGTTGAACTACACACAATGAGATCAAAATGACTAAATTAGCTCCTTTTCCACCGCAGGAACTTTTGCAGGAACTATGAGCATTCCCCGGAACTTTGTGCATTCCATCTAAATTACCCGGTACAAATCTTTCTCTTGCTCCCAAACTTTCCCGAAAGAAGTTCCTGGTAGGGAGGAAGTTTTTTCAGAGTACCTGGAATTCATGAGGGCTTGGTCTGTGTCGGAGAATGCTGATTGGTGGACTACACTTGCAGCGTTCCACATTATGTTCACCCACCATTAAACCACTGTGCGGCACAAACTTTGTTTTGTTTATTTTTATTTCCACAAGCTTTGTCTTTTGATAATTTGGAAAATGGACCAAAAGAGAAGCTACAAGTGGACGGGTGAAAAGGTCCACGCTCTTTTGAGTGTATTTGGGGAGGACTTTTAATCGATGACACAAAACTAGCCAACAAGCTGGCTCACACTCATTTGGGGTGAAATGACGCTGGAATAAAGCAGAATGACAATGAAGTTGGGGCGAAGAACACACTCCAACCCCCTCCTACCCCTGGCTCGCAGAAATGCCCTTAAATTTGATCCAAATTATGTCCATCTTTGTAAACCAAATGACAGAACTATAAACCAAAGGACAAGAGAGTGATTATTGGACTGGATCCAGAACCACTACTATCGTTCGGTCTTAGGAGTCCCACAGGGATGGTTCTGGGCTATGTGGTGCCCTAGGCAAGATATAGATTTGCCCCCCCCACCCATCCACCTTTAGCCTAAGTAGCCTTAGTCAGACAGGTCAGCTGATGGCTCACTGGTCACCACACACTTACAACTGGGAGACTGGGGATCGATGCCCACTTCAGCCCTCTACTGTTTGTCACCCTTGTATTTTACACTCAAATCCATTTAGCTTTGATGGAAAACTTTAAATGCACTGTGCAAAAACAGAATGGCAACTCCAGTACCAGGGTTTCATCTATTTGGAATAGACTCCCGCACCACCCGCAGAGCTGAACATGCGCTCACTGGACGTGTGCTCGCTGGATGTGTTTGTGGCTGCGACACAGACGATCATTTTTGACACCCTGGACATAAAGGCCATTGTCTGTGATGTCCATAGGTTCAGAATGTCCTCTCCATCCCAGAACAAGTGTCCCTCAATGTAGCTCTGGACCTCGTCTTTCTCTAACGTCTTCTTCACCTTCATCCTCCCACTCAGTAAACTCATCTCTCTTTCTTTCTCCGGTTTGAGGGTGATTTTACAGGATTGTGTGAGCAATAGTGACAACAGGTGCAAACCTGTAAGAGACCACCCTGCATAAATGAGGATTTTGCATGTGTTTTCATAAAATGCATTTACAGACATGTAAGAAATGCGATAATCAATAAACTCTGGTTTAGATGCCCAGTCCATTATCGGATTTCTTTCTGTGTACAATATGTACATATGTAGTGACGGTGGACTTAAACTTCCGGTTTCTTCCGCTCATGTTTGACTATTTTAATTGTGTTATGCAGACATAAAAGAAATAAATCAGATTAAACTATATATGTAAGGTGACATCGGAGCATTGGGGAGAAATCCAGGTGTGTTCATCAGATTACTGCTGTAATCTGATAAAGCCAAATTATTCTGTTACATGATCACTTAATCTGAAAACTCCAGAAATCAGACAATGATAGGAGAACTGATGTGTATGGAAACAGGTTTATTATACCTTAATTCTTTATGAAAGTGACTGCTGCATTGTCTGTCATTAAACTCAAAATGTATGGGTTAGGTGCTCATATGATGTTTATTTACTCATATCTTTTGGCATCAAAAGTGAACAAACAAGTATCTCTTAAGTGGGATGTTTAAAATCAACAATTTGGAAGAGATATTTCCTGTTTGTCTTTATCTTATAAACAAGCTTGGCTTTTATTGGATTTTGTTTAAAAACCCACATGATCATGGCATTTTTGTCTAATTCTTTTCTTTTTCCACAACTTGGTCATTAATTAAAATCACTACAAACTTTGGCACAAGTTATTTAACACTGTTTAAACAAAACATTTTCTTAAGTTATCCCGGTGCTCCTACAAATATACAGATTAGATGTGAGAGTAAAAAATAGGTTAGTGAGTTGGAGGCTGTGTTTATGCCGCAAATGTAAAGACACAGAGCAGGCGGTAATTTCAACAAGAAACTAATTACCTATTGATTGAATTTCTAACTGAGGGGAAATATATAGCCCCCGGCCCGACACCGATCAATACCAATTCAATGTCGATCTCTGCCCTTCATTCTATTGTTCTGCCTGTGAAAGCCACAGCTTTTCTTCAGCTTTTATTTTCAATTAAAACAAAAGAAACCAAACATACGGTCCGTCTGTTTTGTGTTTAAGTATTTTTTAATAATTTTCTCAGAATGGCACTTTAATTCACAGCTTTCACTTTCTCTCTAATGTTTTATCTTGTTTTGTTTCAGATCACGGTCAGGACTGTTCTTTGGACTTTTAAGAGCACAGACAAACATCCAGCTCTGAGAACAAACAGTTCAACATGACGAAAGGATAAGATTGCAGCAGTAAATTACAATCATGCAACTATATTTATCTGCTTACAGTAAATGAAACGGTGGGTTTCCTCTTATGAACCCAAGAGATAAAGAAAAGGAACAAAAACTATCTTACTTCTGTAAAAAAAAAAAAAAAAAAAATTAACCCTCAAAGACCTAAAACTATTTGTCTGGTGACTTCCAAATAGTTTTATTCTTTACATTGAACCTTTGCACTGTGTATTTTGAGTGAAAATTAGGTATTTACTTATATTTAATTCACTGATCATGTAGATGTTCATAAAGATTGAAGTTTATTTGATCATAAAAGACAAAATAGAAGATAAAAGTGACTTTTTCAGCAAAATCTATCATTAATTTAACATCAAATGAGCATCTATAACCACTAGAATTTGTCAAACTGCATGGGTTTTACTGGTGAATCAATGTTGCAAGAGATGACGAGTTCACCACGGAGCCTCTGAACGTCCACAACAGTCATATCTGATGATGATGAAAAGTCAAGAAACTGCATTTTACCTGAATTATTTAGATGAACTGATAGGATTATTGAGCCATCATTATTAAATATTGCTTTTGGTGACTGTTCAGGTCAAATTACTTTCAAGCATTTTATATTTTGCTTTCCAGACAAAGGATTTAAAGACTTTAATGTGTAATTGTATTATTATCATCTAGTTTAAAAGGTGCATTAGGGAGGATTCATACATTGTTGTGTATATGTATAACTTGGAGTTTGTTTTGTGCTGGAAGTTGTTCACTGTAAATCAACAGTGCATGCATGGTAGCAGCTAAAATACACTGATTACTGCACAAAGGAAGTTAAATTTTCTGTGATTTTCTGTCTATCAAAGCTTCTCTTCTTCTCTTCAGCTGCAGCAATGAACAACATCATTGTAGTTACTGCTTATAAAGATGATGAGCCGTTGAGATGTAAACCTCCATCATGACAAACAACAATACACAAATAGAATCTCAAACTCTTTAATAGTCTAATCACTTTCCGCATAGATAATTGTGTGACTTATACAAATACAGCTTATTAACTAATGCCAGTATTTTGTGTTAACCTTTTTAAAATACATTTGTTATATGTAACTTGATACTCTTTATGTATTAGTGACCTCACAAAACCAAATGACCATATTAAGGTAACATGTTTCTTTCTTGGGGTTTGCAGTTGAGCTGCTGTAAATTGTGTTGGTGTTGTAAAGTGAGTAAAAAACAGAAACGGTAAAACAGGACTCACGTTGAAGATATACCCAGTGTCAAAACAAGGAACGTCGGAGAATAATGCCGCTGCCATCGATGTAACCGAGTGCTGAAGGTCCACTGGATTTAAACGGTCATGATAAATAAGACACAACCGACAAAAGGGGATAACTTTAACTTCAGTCCTATTTTACTGTTTTTCCTTTTCTGCTCACTTTACAACACCAATACACTTTACGGCAGCTCAACTGCAAACCTCAAGGAACAAACTTCTCAAATAAAATGAGCATAGAATTGTATGTTAGATGAGTAATATTAAGTTGTATAAACAAAACTGAATGGAAATTAATTATTTAATTGTTGTTCAGGCTACTATTCTTTCATAACAATGGAGGAAATATTAACCCTTGTATTTTCCTTGGGGTCAATTTGATCCCATTCAATGTTTATCATTCAAAAAATAATAGTTGCCTTTTTTTTTTCATATTTCATGACCTTTCCTAACTTGATGGGGAGAACTGATTAAGCATAAAATTATCATGATGATTCTTTTTCAATGTGCTGAACTGGTGTTCCTCTGGGGTCAACTTGACCATCCCCACACTTGCAGGTGCAGAGTTGATACTTTTGAGTTAATACATAACAGAGGGGTAGGGAAAACAACTATTCCCATCACAACGTTGATAATTCTGGTGGTGTGGGAATGTAGGAAACTACTGGACCTGTGAACTCCAGCCAAAATGAGGAAACCAATGGTGGCCTGTGTGTTGATCATATCCAGGTTTTTCCAACTACACATTCCTCCCCTCTAAAATAATCTCGAGTGCGATATTTTCAATTGATGATTATGTGAAGAGCTTTTCTTTTTATATTTTCCAAAATTCCTTTTTACTTTTCCAGTTTTATGTAAATCATTTTCTGGAGACAAAAATCACTGAGGTCAAGTTAACCCCCAATATTTGATGATAATGGGAGGGGTGAGTAGATTTTTGCTTGTAGGAGGTCAGTCAGAAGGTCTTACCACGTTTCCTGTATTTTCATGCCGTTTCCAAATAACAGGAAATAACCTGGTTAATAAAATATCTGTTCATTACAATCCTGCAAAAATAAGCCTTATTCTCATGCTACAGTACTTTAACCCCCAAACGTGATCACTTGATAAGCCTAAACCAAGTTTTTTTGTACCTAAACCTCACACTGTCTGAAGCAGTGATGTGTCATATCATCATGTTATCTGTGGGATTGATCCTCTATTCTTTAGTGGCACTAATAAATGTGAGGGTATTTTAGATTGTATCAGAGTAAAAATATATCACAGGTTGGATGAGATGTTGGCTAAGGATTTTTATTCAGCATTTTATTTTAGTTGGTTGAATATCATGTTCCTGCTTCATCATTTCCGTTAATCATTCATGCAATTATCCTGAGTCTGTTAGCCAAAAGATAACCAAGCAGAGTTAAACCACAGGGCGATAACAGACCATAAAGATAGCAATGATTAACTTCGTAAGAGCCACTATCTCTCTCTTTTGCTCTCTCATTCAGACAGCCAGACGTCTATTTAACATCTGCTCTCACATAACAGCAAGTCTCTTATGACAAGGACCTTGGCTGATGAGTAAATGAATACCTGCTCTGAATGGATAACCAACACTGCAGGCGACAACTTGTGAAAAAACTGGTGAAAGGAGGCGTCAGGAAGTCTTAGTCTTGACACTTAACACTTTGTGTGCATTGTTGAAACTACATTTCAATAAATGCCCATCTCTGCACCCAATTTGCTCTCCTCCCGATGTGCAAATTAGCTGCAGTCCACTTTCCCTATGATATTTTCACTTAACTGAACACCTATTTATCGTATTTGCTGTAACAATTCTCCCATTTATTATCATAACTTCCTATTTCACTAATGCCTCACACATATCTCCATCATGAATTAATTATCCTCTTTCCCACTTGTGTAATATTTACCACTTTTCTTCTCACATCTCTTCTCCATCTCTGTCTTTACCCACGGAGACATACAGCTCCTTACTTTCCTGCCTCGAGGGACATTTGAAAAATAACCCTTAAAGTCTAACGGAGACGATGAATGGCCTCCCCTCAGTAAGAGGTGGGAGGCATTTCTGAACAGATGAATTATGGACCAGATGTTGACAAGATATAAAAAACAAACTACCCTTAAAGAATAAGAAAACATTTGTCTTTATTAAATATAATGCAATAATACTGATCATTCAAAGATGTGTGATTTGTCAATGATATGAAATGGTTCACTTCATTTCTCCTAATTAGCTGTGGTTAGAAGGGTTAGGATGTCGTGTAGATGGTCAAAGCAGATTAATAATATCTAAGTGAAGTAATAATACACTGTTATCAATTTTTTTTTTTTTTTTTTTTTTACAGCTAACCAGTTGTGGCTGGAACTAAACAGAAATACATATGAACACAGCCGAAACTGAATATACAGAATTACTGACTGGAGAAACCTTGACTTAACCTTTTGCTCTCTTAACTGTCACTTTGAAACCAGTAGTTGTAATTTAGCCATCGTCATATTGGCCAGAAGTGACCATATTTGGACAAAAGAGGAAGAAGAAGCATGGGATTTTACAGTGTAGTTAGTGTAACCTATTAACCTTAACTAAATATGAGCTGTCTTCCAGGAAAAACTTTGTTCATTACAAACAAAAACCCCAGATGTCTGACTCAACAGGAGATTGACTCACACACACCTGTCAAAGCCAAATCATAGCTTTCATTCTGACCCGAGACCTGATTAATGGAGGGAAATTTTAAAGATTAAACACCATATCATTTATTAGAGGTTCTAAAAGAAAAATAATGAGACTAGAGTAAGTCCTGGAAAAAAAACACTTCATAAGGCCTTGACCCTCCTGGTAGAGAGTCACATTCCTGGGGTGTAAGTCAACTGATAACATTTGTATGCTGATATGTCATAAGTGTCTAAGTTTTGTTTTGAGTAAGCTGCACCTGAATTTTAGGTCATTTCCACACCTAATAGTCCAGTAGACTCAGTTTGATTGAGGTTGCAACATTCAAGTTGTGCAAGTTTGGATTTAAACTGCACTTAGTCAAAAGAACCAAACCTTTTAAAGGAGTGATACTTTGCTTTTTTAAATAAAATTTTTCATTTAAAAATTCTACATAAATTGCAAATGCAATATTTGGGTCTGAATTCTTCATTAATTCAACTCCACAGGCCCATCTTCAACCCAGTTTCTTAGTAATGACAGAGAAAGGTCGTTTTGAGCATTGGCCCTTTAAATGCAAATGAGCCACTTCACACCCCATCCCCTCCAGGTTGTTGACTACACTGCTTTCCCATTCAGCCACTTCTGTTCATTAATACAACCAACAACTGAACATTTTGGGTAATCTGCTCAAAGTTTGGACATATTTTCACTATGGACTACAACCGCTGCTGCTGACAAACAATTATGTCATACTCGGAGAAACGTTCGTTGGAAGTCTTGACCTTATATGTGCAAATATCATAAAGTAACTAATTATAGCCATGATAAATTAAGAAGGAATTAAAACAGGCTGTAGAAATTCACTTGATTTTTGTCAAAATGAATATAAAGATAACTCTGCAGCACCTGGGGGTTCATATTCAAACTTTATGAACAATTAAGGTTGAAATAGACAAATAAATGAACCAAAGACTAATAAAAGTTTAGCTAAATATGACCCCTTTAAATAACTTATTCCCCCCCTCACCTGTGGTGGCGCTGCATCAAAAAATACTGAAATTACTCTATTGGTTAATTCAAGGCAACTTCCGTTTGCGCCACATAAAAACAAAACATGGAGGTTGTGTTTATCCGTAATGCCCTGTGTTTGTAGTCCACCTTCAGCACTTGGTTCATTTGAAGTAGACTGTTTTTAAGCCTCTTTGATCCTTCTTTGATTGGATGTTTGGAGCACACAAACTAGAGGTTGATATAACAGGGCTAATGTGAGTACACCCTTAGTGTTTTAGGTACAAAAAAATGGAAAAGTCCATATTATTTGTGATAATTGAACCCATATCTCCCAATAAAATGGGTAGAACCAGGTGCACCATCAAAGACATAGCTTGAATCCTCCAATGAGAACACAGCTCTAGGTCACCTGCTCACACATACATACTCATTTGGCTGGTGTAAATGCAGTTCATGTCATGAAATCATCATTCTCAGAAGACATACGCTCGTTCTGAATCATTTGGTGATACACAATAAGTACAGTCTCATTTCCTGGAGGACTGGCATGACTCATTTAAAATACATTAGTAAGTAACATGATATTCCTGTCATGCGCAGTGTGGCCATATCATGCATTGGAGATATTTGAACCCCATCTAACAGTTTACAGAAACGATGTGAGACTCAGAAAAAAAGATGTTATAGAAATGTGACGTGTATATAATCATAGTACGACTACAGCGGGAAGAAATGTCAACCAAATTCAATCACAGACCTAATCTCTCTCAGTGACTCCAAGCACAGAAAATCCACTGTCAACTAATGTCTTATTTTTTCATAAGCCACTCAGAGAAATGGAAGTCAAACACTGAATCGTCATTAAACTACACTACATTACAGCATTAATCACGGTGATTTGGTAGCAGCCGTGTGTATGCAAGGTCGAATGTAAGCTGCTCGATTGGCCAATCATTTTACTGCCACTTGAGACCGCCTTCAATCATGCCTATCCATCTGTTTTGATGGTGCCTCATGTGATTTTTACAAGTTGGCAATCACTTCCATCTGCTGCTGAATAATATCCAGAGCGTGGCAGCTCCAGGTTTTTGCAGCAGGAAAACAAACAACATTCTTTGTTTTTTAATAATGAGGGAACTTAATTAAAAAGTGTCCTGTCCTGAAACCAGCATGGTAAAATTATGCAGGCAGAAAAACAAACAACAAGGACAGTGGTGGAATGGGTATTCAGATTGGTATGTACAAGTAATTTGCAAATAAAATATTACATGTAAAGCTCTAAAACCTTACTCAATGGAAAACTAAATATTAACAGCAAAATATATCAAAGTCAAATTTGTCATTATTTTACTGTTATGTGGGATGATTTTATTATTAGTAATAATAATAATAATAATACATTCTATTTAAAAGCACCTTTCAGGTCACTCAAGGACACTTTGCATAGTTAAAAACACAGTATCAATAACAACAGTAAAAATACAAATTTTTGGATTATATTGCTGTTGCTTCTTACATTTTGAGATTTGAACTACTTAATAGTAAGGGTGTAATAATACAGAAAAAATTCAGTTTGATGTGTTTTCAGTACAGGGATCTTTGGTTCCATACATTTTTGGTACAGTGAAGGAGACGAGTGAAGGGATCTGGGAGGTGCACACCATAACTACAAAAAACTGAAAATGAAACTTAAAATGCTTTGGACCTCCAACCCGACTTCTGTCTCTATTATACTCTCTGTTGTCATGTTTATGTTATGTTATTCTAAAAGTAATTGGATGGGGTGTCGCTCCCGTTGAGAAACACTAATCGTCCAACCACTTGCATTTCGACATGGAGGGAATCTGCTGCATCTCCTTTGTATTAATAGCCAGTGAGTCTGTAATTTCTCATGATTTTTTTTCCCTCTCCAAAGTGATGTGTGGATCGATACTGAAATATCAATATCTCAGATACCAGATCTTTACACTCTAGAATCGACATCAATCAAAACATCAATAATTCTGACACTTCGGTCATTTGAGGTAATGTATATCAGGAACACAGTGCAAAGTAACTAACCTATTGGGATCTTGTCCAAATGATACGCAATTGGTGGGAACTACTTCTTCTTCCGCCTGGGTAAGTGTGTACTGCAGGGGTGTCCAAATCCAGTCCTCGAGGGCCAGTATCCTGCATGTTTTAGATATTTCCCCCTTCCAGCACACCTGGC
>JAPTGZ010000008.1:30861756-30875212 GCA_029814645.1 Fowleria isostigma
CATCCATCCATCCATCCATCCCTCCATCCATCCTCCAACAATTCACCACAAAACCTTGATTTTTTTTTTTTTTTTTTTTAAACAGAAGTAATAAAAAAAATCTCCTGATACTTTCCCACCCAAATACTAATTGCATTTCTATTTCACTCAGGAACTACAACTGCGATCCTGTTCCCCCCGAAAGACAAACTGATTCCTTGATCAAACATGCCAGCCCGAGCAGCGCCGTGGTGACAGAGTGACCCTGACATCTATTAGCACAAGTAAGGAGTTTATCCTCTAAGAGGCTCAGGAGAACAAGGACTGAAACCCTCCAGCCAGATTTGATGCAGACCGTGGCTTTGCCTGAGGGAGCGTCGGAGCAAAGAGGGAGGGGAGACGAGGCGAGGATGAGCGTGGCACAGTAAAGAGGTTTGCACTGTCAGAGCGAGGCGAGGAGCTGAGGTGTAACGGCCAGTGTGTTCTCCTCAGGTTGATCAGAGGAGCGGCCCTGACTGCGGCAGAGGCAGGTTATCTATCAGCTGCTCTCTCAACACTACTCGTCTATCTGTCTTGTCAATCTCTCCACGCTTCACCTCGCCGTCACCCTCCTCTCTGCCTCTCTGGGATAAAGGAAAGCCATACATCACTCATTCAAAACTTCTGATCTGCACACTCACCTTTGATATATTGCTGGACCTGCTTGCTGAATGTCCGAGAGGCTTTTCATTCTGCAAAAGAGAGAGACAAAAAAAAAAAAAGACAAATTCAGCTATAGTGAGAGAACAAATGCATTCTGACTTACCCGTTTCCCGCCTCTCAAATTAGTGCAGGCGGTCTGGACAGGGAGGGCAGAATTATGGCCCATAATTATTACATAACACTTCATTTGTAATGAATGCTGCTGTACAAACACAAGCTGCTCGACATTACAAACACATAATTCACATTTGACCCTTTGAAACAGAGACAACATCAGTCAGACATCATTATGTGTGGGTGCAAGCAGACGTGTCTTTTTTTTTTCTGCGTACGGTTAAAATCATATAAAACATTTTAAAGATGCTAGCAGAGAGGCTGCAGGGATTGTCACGCCAGTCGTCACTTTGGTTTTGAAATATCTGACAACATGGTGCGATGTCCAGACTTTCATGATGCATATGATGAATTTTGTTTACTCTAGCAATCCCCCGATTTCTCCTTTAGAGGCAAACAACATTCATTTTTGGGCAAGATTTCTTATAAATAACACATGTAACTGCAATAAAATTCAGTCGTAACCGTGTAGATTCAATACAGCTGAATTTTTATTAAATCCTCTGAATCAAAGTTGCAACTTATCCAATTTGCAACATGAAGCTGTTCATTCAAAATGTCAAGATGATACATCCCAGTAACCCTACTCTCAGCCTCTGCTAGAACTGACTTTTAGTTAAACAATAGTAATACACAAGAAACTATTACTCAGGCAATGCAAAACATGTACTTTCTGTTTCTCTGCAACAAAACAAAAACATTTGGAGGCATTAATTGGGCTCTGGAAAGATGTGACAGGCTTAAAAAAAAAACAAAGATATTAACAGACCTTACAGCAATTAATGAAGAAAATAACTCTTCTGTGCCCCTTCAATGCTCTTAAATCAGAAAACAAACACTACTTTTGAATGTCAAAATGTAAATGTTCAGTGGGAGATGGAAATTTAATGATCAAACTAATAGTCTTTGGCTGTAACCCAAGACAGAAAGGTGCTTGTTCTGAAAACAATGATGTACTTAAAAACAACAGGTGTCAGTAATTAGAGTACAAAAACATAAAAAAGTAACAAGAAAAATAATCTTAAATCATTTTTGGCATCAACACTGTTCTATTTTTCACTTTACAACATAGATAGCAGATGTAGGGATTCTGAAAAAAAGTGTCCAATTGTGCATCAGCCGAGCTATCTGCCGTCTCCAACCATTTGTGTTGTTATGTTCTATGGTAATTGTATGTTCAAATACTTAGGATTTCACACTTTTCACACAAGTAAATAAAAGCTCTAGTGTTGATTCAGAATGTTTGGTTTACATTTGGTTGATGTTCACTGGAACTCTATGGATTTTTTGCTCATGGGGTCCACGCAAGTGAAAAGGGCTGCCATTTGGTTGAAAAAACACAAGAGAAAGTGAAAGTAGGGTGGCCATCCCATACACACATTTATTAATGTGCTGTATACTGTATACTTGTCTAATAATATTAATAGCACCACAAGTCTATATTTTGCATGTAGGATGTAATTGTGAATAAGCAAATTTGTGTACTATTATTATTATTATTATTTTGTTATTTTCTTTTTCTTTCTCTTATATTTTTACCTTACGTTTATGAGTATTTTGCTATTTTTATTACTATTCAGGTCATTGTGAATTATGGCGGTAACTAGCGCGTTGACTGGGGAACCACAGGTCAATATCAATCATATTTATACCAATATCCAGGGACTGAAGTTAGCTACCTGTTTTTAGCTTCATTTCATTCATGGTACTACGTTTCTGGTTAACTAAGCAACATGACTGTAAGGCTATTATAATCCAAAATTACTAATATCTCCAAAAATATTGGTCCAATCAACTTACTGAGACATTTAATCTGAAGATGGGACTATTCCTGAACCTTAGGTACTATATTGGCCAGCTAAAAATGGCTCAATTTCTCAAAACTCTGCAAATACACACAAACACATAGATGCTCTGAACCTTCCAGTATGAGGATATAGATAGATATCAAGACTCATGATGTGACAATAATACCATTGTTGTTATTATTGTATCATGGACAGAGATGTCATGTAGGACCATAGGATGAAGGGATGGGAAGAATGGGTCATTTTAATGCTTTTGGAATTGAATGCTATATATATAGTGTCATTCAAATCTGCACCAAAAATGATAAATAAATATATTAAAAACAAGAAAGAAAGAAAGCACAAATGGAAAGAAAGTAGAGTGGCCAAATCAAGAATTTGGTACATTCTTAAAAATAAAGAATTCGATTGTGAGCTCAGCAACACTTAAAGGCCTGAGAGACCCCAAAAGACAAGTGGATGATCATAGAATTGTTTTGGCAGTGAAGAGAAGCCCTTTTACAACAACAATTCAAGTAAAGAACACACTTGAGAAGATAACTGTCATTATCAAAGTCTACAATCAAGAGACACAGAAAGACCAAGTTAGAGTTTAACATCAAACATCTACAACAGTCTGTACAGTACATGGACCTATGTGACAGACCATTTTTCTTTATAATAATAATAGTAATACTCTCTAGTATTATTAATGGTAGTATCCACCTATAAGCCACCACCACCACCACCATCCCTGCTGCACAATCATCATCACTGTGACCCCACCAGGAGCAGCAGACACTTTTATCATCACATTGTATATTCACAGAAATACTAAAAAGAGCTGCTGTAACTGGCTGTGGCAGGTATGGTTCTGATTCATGATGTGTCTGCTAATGAGCACAGCAGAGCTGAAAAACAGCCTCATGAGCTGCTTGGCATCTTAAGTTGGTAAATCTAGTCCTCCTGGCAGAAGACAAAAAGAGGACAAGCTGGTTATGTAACAGAAGTTCACGCTCCAACTCGGCCCATCTCACAATATTTGTATCATTAGTCAGAAACACAAACAGGCCGATATTAGCTGCAATCACAACCACCAAGTTTTGTTTTGAGGCTTTCATGACACTCTATTCTTAAAGTGCCTTTTGGGTTTGTGACTGCCTCTCAGATAAATGGCCTCTGGGGTCCTGAGCTTCATTCAGTGTTGGTATGAGAGGCTTGTATGGTTCTTAATGAATAATCAATCACAGTTATACAACAGTGAGTTCACACAGTGTCATGAGGCTGTGGTGCTTTGGACAAACTTTAATTCTAACAAAAAGCAACAGGACAGCTTCTTTTTCAAAAACACATAAAGACACCAACAGAGAGAATTGAGAATTCAATATACAAACTATGACACAGAGGAGCACACATATGAACAGTGGCTGAATGAAGCGTTACCATTGACAACCGTAAATTAACCTTGTCAGAAGAAACTCATGAACCATAAGGAGAAACACTTAAAAACACCAGTGTGTCTACAAGACATGCTCTCCATTCTTAATTACTTCAGCACCATACTTGTGTGCTAGCTGTGACTAGTTGCCATGGTGATGGAGGACTTTGAGCCAAGCCTCTCCATCACTCCCCCTACCCCCCAGTAGATGCCTGAGGATATATAAAAAACAGACCAACAGTCACATGACCGTCTACACAGTCATGCTGAATGCCAACTGAGATACAGCAGCGTGACTAAATACATGATCTCAGAAAAACAGTTTCCACTTGTATTCATCAATGAGGGAACACATCTTTTGTGGTTTCTTTGAAGATGTGTTTAGCAAAAACTCCAGGAAATGTGTTTATATAACCTGTTTTGGAAAGAATTCCAACATTAACATGTTTACTCTTACATTATAAAGTATTCAGAAGCAGTTATGTAAAGCAGATGAGAGACTACAGACAAATGTTATAGACTTAATTAATTTCATATTTGTTCAGAACTGAACAAACACATTCACTGAGTTTACTTCACTGTCACTGTTGATGACACACTAAAGCAGGGGTTGTCAAACTCATTTCTTCCAGAGCCCAATTGGACCTCAAGTGGGATGGACCAGTAAAGTAATAGCATCATAACTTACAAAGGGAACCCTCCCAAAACTGGATAAGATGAAAATATGACATGAGACTGAAAGTACACAAACATAATGTCACCTGGACACCAAAGACAGACAGAGCTGACATTTTATCAGGACACTGTGAAAGATCTACATGACATAATTTCCTGACAACTTGACAAAGTAAAATGTCAGTTGCAATCTCGCAGCCATTATCTTATCTTGTGTTAATACACCAGCTTCCTGTAAAACTTGCTTCCTCAACAGTGTGGCTGCAAATGTTCAAGATGAGTAAAGCCAGAAATAAGGGCAACCAGAGCAGACAAAAGTAGTAACTAGTAACTACGAGCAGTTATGATGGGTCCTCGCAGATCCACACAACTCTGGGTGGGGAGCAGTCGAGGGGTTTTGCAAATGTGGGAATACAGGGGCCTGGAGGTCAGATGTGACTGAGAAAAACTGCAATATTGACTCAGATGTGAATTCCATTGTCCACAAATAGTTGGCTGCAAAATTAAAAATGCAGACTTCCTGTTAGACTGGCATCCTGGACCCAGGACTTTTTTGTAGATCCCAGTGAAATAAATATGTACACCAAATTTGGTGCAGATTGGTGAAAGCAGCCAGGAGCAGCGGTCTTTAGGGGGAGCTACTAAGTGAGTTTTAGTTATCCATGTACCACACCCATTCTGTTGTGTTGGGGGTGGGACTCTTCTTCTACATGTGAAATTTGATGCAGAATGGATGAGGCACAGCCAAGTTATAATGATTTGTTCGTTTATGGCGAAACATCAGAACTCATGATGCCACCATGCTGACATCACATCACATGAGGTCACCAAGATTTACACATAGTATCATCAACTTGTCAAGACTTGTCTGACCAAATTTCAGCTGGACATGATCAACCTGTACAGAATAGCATGTCAAAATGTAAAAAGAGGACATGTCTCATTACCACTAGGAGCCACTGTGTCTGATTCAATATTGTTATGTCATTTCGTTCGGGGCAGGAGAAAACAAAAGTTGTAAAAAAGCGTTTTGGGCTCCAAAAACAAGCAGGAATGTCTTAGTAGTAGATGACATCCAAGCAGCTTTTCTATTTCCATGTCACTAACTCTTCAGTGACTTCAACATAATGTCACAAAGTGGTACATACACTCTCAGTGGATATAATGTATGTTGCAAATCAATTGTCAGATTGTTGAAAAGGATTAAAATTGAGTTTTACAAGAGAAGACAGCTGGAGGAAACAGACACAGCAAAAAAAAAAAAAGAGAAGAACAAATTGATGATCCTTGCCTTTAATCCTTCTTTTTTGGTCAAATATGGAGTAACGAGTACGTGTCCCCAAGGCCATAGATGAATCAATAACTTTCATAGATGGGACTGATTAAAGGAGATAAACTGAGGGCATAAGATAAAGAATGTCCTTGCTTTATTTCTTAACCCATTTCTCTAAACGTCCTGTCCCCGTCCTGTGTTACCTACAAGGTCTGGGAGTCACCTTCAGCGTTACCGTGGCAGCGCACTATAAAAGGCCTTATTCTCTGGGCTCATGCATTATTCTGATAAAGAAGGATTCAGGTTTCACAGTCCACTGTTCCCGTCTTTCTCTACCTCTCCTGTGGGTCTGTTAGCCGGCCCAGTCTTTGATAGCACAACTTTTAGACTGGACTCTGAAGACTAGAGCTTGTAAGAAAAGGGAAGCTTAGAGGATGGCAGGAGTGGCGAGGTCACGAACAGAGGGAGCGCTCTGTTCTCGGCCCGCAGGGATGAGGACTCGCCTCTCTTTTATGCAAAAATCTAAAAAAGATAAAACCTTCATGAGTTCAACTTCTAGCACACTCCTTAAGTTTCCATCTTCAAACTAACCTTTTCAAACATCGCTGAAGCTCAAATATTTTTTCTACATTCGGGATCAATGAAAACTTTACACTTGATTTTTTTTTGTGTGTGGGAGCTTAATAATTATGTTTTTTCAAATCAACTCTGCTTTGATTTATTGGCTACACAATTCTAAATACAGAATTTGACCCATAGGGACCTAGTGTTACCTTTGTGTCAGTTCCCAAATGAATGCTTCTCTACATTAAACCATTTTTAAGTGATTTATCACCATTTGTTGTAATATTATCCTCTATACCTTGTGTTTTTTTTCCAGTGAAAATCAGATATTTTCCTACAATTGATTTACTAATCATGTGGGAACTCTTAAAGGCTCTGAATAAATTTGGTAGTTATATCAAAAACAGAGAAAATGGAAGAAATAATGGCTTTTGGAACACAAAACAAGTGTCTCCATCCACTGTCATTGACCCAGCTCCATGGGTTTCACTGGTGAAGCAATGTTGTAGAAGATGACGATGTTTCATGAGTAACTATGGACATGTATTGACAGGATTAATGGATCAACATTATTACAACATATTAAACATTTAAGATCTTTATGGGTAAATGAATGCTACATATTTATTGCATAATCAAGGCCAATAAATTTGTTGAAAATCACAGCAGTGTCTAGTATGACCACCATTTGCCTGAAACCATTGCTTAAGTAAGTATTTATATTAAAAAAAAGTGTAAAGTTTTCACTGATGCCAAGTATATCTAGGTTTTTGTTAGACATGAGGTCAATATTTGCACTTCTGTCCTCCAGAATGAATGATTAATTTTCAGATCCTTTTTTTCATCAAGTACAGAGTTTATCTAGCTGCTATAGAAAAAGGCTCATTGAAAGTAGTGTAAAATCCAGCCTTTTGCAGTATCACAACATACCTACAGCATCAATATATGCTCGATTATGTTCATATTTAGACATAATCAGTAGGAGTTGGACATAGATAATCAAACATACTTGTGGCTTGAAAGTTGTTCTAAAAGTAAGAAAACATAAATAAATGCAATCCATTTTTCTACCAAAGATGTGAAAAGTAACATGTTGTATTTATCAACCCACAATAGCTTTTTCTAACCTGACCTAAAGCCGTTTTATTTTACTAAATTGACTTAAACCATGCAAATTCTGCGAAGTCAAAATCACCAACTTTCCTTGCCTGCCATCCACCTAAACCAACCTCTTCTGCAGGCACCGAGAGCAACAAAATGTAACGCATTATTTATTTAGAAGTTATGTTTCCTCTGTGCATAAGCTGCAACTGATTACATAGAGCTGAGGAGCTGAAATCATGAGGAAAAAGAAAATACTAGAATTAAATACACATCTATCTACAGTTCCCTCTTCCAAGTTCAAACTAAAAGATTAGATACAAGTAGAGACTTTTTCTAAATGTCTGCATTGAGAAACAGTGTCGTGCAGTAACGTCAAGTCCAGATTGTACTTGATCAGTGACTGTAGCTGTCAATCATGTTTATGTTAAACTGTCCTTTCTGTGTAAAACAGCTGTGATAAGCAAAACACAGACATCATGGGGGACATTTACAACAGGATAAAACATTAGCAGTGACTGGAAGTCTCATCTGTACTTAAATTACAATATGTTGAAATGGAATTGTGTCATTTTTAGACTCTGACACTAAAATCTAAAAAGAACTGTAGCTTTGACTTAGAAAATAGAAAAATACTTCAGGCTTTATAGCAAAATCCATGCTTAATACTTCAATTATAGTTTTAAAGCCAGAAAATCATAATCATTTGGGATTGAAAAACTTTCACAGAGCTTTCAACTTAGCTGTAAGACATCTGGTCCCAGTTTACAAATGAAAGAAAAAAAAAATAAAAGAAAAAAGATTCTCTTAATGATGGCATAGAATAGACAATGAATGAACTTAATATGGCCTCAAATAAGATATGGAGTAATTATGAATACCATTTGATCTAATAAATAAATATGGTAAATTAAAGCCACATTTTAAAGGAGTCATATTTTGCTTTTTAAATGGAATAATGCATTCTAAAACATTTTCCTGTGGTCTACATAAACTGTAAATGCTGTGCTTGGGTCTGAATTCTTTATTAATTTAACTCCACAGTTCCATCTTCAACCCTGTTTCTGAGTAATGACATGAGAAAGGTTGTTTTGAGCATTGGCCCTTTAAATACAAATGAGCCACTTCACACCCCACCCCCTCCAGGTTGCTGACCGTGCTGTTCATCAATACAACCAACAACTGAACATTTTAAGTAATGGGCTCAAAGTTTGGACATATTTTCAGTATGGACTACAACCACTGCTGCTGACAAACAATTATGGCGTACTCGAAGAAAAGTTCATCAAAGGTCTGAACCTGATATGTGCAAATGTAGTGATGTAACTAGTTATAGATGTAAAAAATTAAGAAGGAATTAAAACAGGTTGTAGAAATCCACTTGATTTTTGCCAAAATTAATATCAAGATAGCTCTGCAGCACCTGGAGGGTTCACATTCAAACTGTATGAACTACTAGGGTCCAAATACACAAATAAATGAACCACAGACTAATAAACGTGGGTTTAGCAAAATATGACCCCTTTAAAGTATGCTGAGTAATTTTAATACTGAAACCACTTGAAGCCATGGCCGATCTAATCGCTTGAGCTCAATTAACTCAGTCATTCAGTGTTCTATGCAAAATATTTCTTCTAACCCTTTGTCTTTTTATCATTTTTTCCATCTGTTAAAAGAAATAAGCTTCTTAAAAGTCCAGATATTCATTTTCCCTAAGCTTTCTTAAGACTTAAGATGCATTGTGAATAATTTGTATCTCATCCACTCTTAGCTCTAAGTAACTCCCCATGCTTCATGTCTACAATTTCTGATTTATATGTAATAAATGTGGTTTGGATTTGGTTGGACCTCAGTTCTCCTCAGTCTCATAATCCATCGTGGTGTAACTGCTAGCATGATGGAAACAAAGGGTTTTCCATCTATCTGTGAAAAGCTGGTGAAACATTAAGTGAAGCAGTTCAGAGAATGAATGAATGAATGAATGAATGAAGTGACTCAAATGTGGGTGGAGACCAAAAACAAAGGGGAAAATAGGCCCAAGGCTCCTGTAGTCCAAAGGCATCTCTAAAGACATTCATTGATATTTGTTTGACCTTTCAAAGTCAGAGGTCATGGCATCAAATGAAAGCCCATATGTGACTTCCTATCTATTGCCAAAAATAATTATGTCAATATCTTCGACTGTTTTGAAGTTATTGCACTTTGAAATATGTCCAATTATAAACTAATGGGGTTTATAAACCAATGGGACCTTAGCCCAAAGATGTTCCACATCAAATATCAAGTCATTCTGGTGGTTTCGGAGAAGAAGATTCTTGAAAAATTGTTTATGGACAGACAGATGGACGACACCTGATCCAAGTGATTGGACTAAAAATGAGGGACTAGTAAATAATACAGGTAAAAAATATATAAATTATCACTAAATTCACTCTATTGTCTGGACCCAAATACAAAACAGGGAAAATGCCTGAATGCAGGTTTAACTTTAAATAGTATATGTCAGTGTTGCTTTAGTCCAGGAATCACAAACATTAATTATGAAGAAAAAACTGCAAACGGTGTGTCTTGTGATTTCATTTCATACCTGCATCATGTCTAAGGTAGAGCAAAATAAAAAATGATTGGTGTGTCAGGTCAACAGCTTCTCAAAAATACAAACTCAGGCGGTAAAGTGCCACCTGTACTGAGGACACCGAAACACAGAAATGAAATGAGACTGTAATGGGGTTTCATGAGATAGGTCGGGGTCGCAAATGAGAAGTGTCTGTAAAGCTTCAACATTCGGCTCATTTTATGTGATAAAAGATCAAGGCTATTTCGGGAGGGGAACAGGTTCACTTATAGGTGACCAGACAGAAATGTAGCCTGTCAAAATGAAAATGAAAAAAACAAAAAAAAAAAACACTTTTTAAATAATCAGCCCTGGGTGGTGTCCATTTTACTAGTGTATTTCATTTCTTTTGTTTAGCAGTTTATATGATGGACTTTTCCTGAATTACTCAGCACAATTTCCCCGAATATCTTTCCCACAACTGCCAAAAAAACATGTCTGGACATGCCATATCTGCTCTGGCACACAAGAGAAAGCGATACTAGGACTGGGAACACTGAAAGAGTGACAATAACACAAGTCCACACCTCCAGACTGAAAGAACAACACTGCGAAGAGTTTTATTCATAGATATAAAATCCCTTATTTGTCAGAAACAAAACCGCTACCTCCTGATGTCACATACATATCAAATGTTTATGTCTATAAATGTATTCACAACCAGCTTCAACCTGGACAATGACTCTCTTGAAGTCAAACCAAACCATAATTAACAAATAAGTACATTTATCAGCCTTAAAGCCAATCATGGACTTACATAATCAGCTGTAATAACAGTCTGTTTCCAGAGGCTAATAGAATAACACACAGGAAGAAAACTGTACTTTTGTACTGATAATTGGCAGATATGTGACCACAACCCTATTTTGTAAACCAGAAGGCAGAAAACTGAAGCAATAACTGACAAACCAAAACTGGGTCATAAGGAAGTTTTCGGAGAAAATGGCCTCCAACCAACAGAAAACTCTGCTTATTTACTCGTGTTTACCAATGAGATATTTTTACAGAAATGAAAATGACTTTGCTATGAAGCGCTAAACACAAATCTAATCGGTTAGTCTGTTTTATAAACTGTGTTCCCTGAGCGCTGCATCAGGGCTGCAGGCCGAAAGAATTGTTTTATGTGACAGTTCGTCTACTGAAAGTACACATTTTATCATCTCACAAACTGCTGACATCTTAACAATGAACAAAGGCAAACAAAGAGATTACAAGAAAAACAAAGTGACAAACATTACGTACCAGATAGCAAAGGCTACGACAGGATGGACAGACAGCAGGAATGAGCAGAATGTTGTGGTAATTACACCAGTGTATTAACATACACAACATATGAGTGTATAAATCCATCTTCCCCTCATATTCTTTCCATTTGACTTCTGCAGGTGTGGTGCTTTTACTTTTGACCTGCAGCTTTTCTATATCTCCTTATCTAACAAATGGAGTGTTATACCGTTATGATTTCTATGTAACCTTCATAGGTTGACAAACAATAAAACTAAAAACATGTAATAGCTCTCTCATTTGTTTTTTGGGTTTTTTTGCCCAGTAGAGCTACAACTAATTTTTTATTGTCAATTAATATTTTTGTTAATTTTTAATTTTATGCAATAAATTTAGTAATTAAAATGTCATATAATATATTGAAATATAATGTATAATAGCATAGTATATAGTAGGGTTGGGCAATATGGCAAAAATATCACATCATGATTAGGGTTGCAAAATACATTGAAAAAATATGATCGTAATAACTAAGTGTGCAATACTTATATCATAAAGACGTGTAATCATTTATTTATTTTTCATTAACTTTCTGTTTTAACATGCCATGGGGTACCAGAGTGGCTTTCTATTTAATGCTGACATCAGTGTACCCTGGTATACAAAAGTGCCTTTGTTCCTCCTGAATACATATCAATAAAAATATAAAATGGAAAAACAATCATAATGTTAAATGGTTTTGCTATTTTATTATTAGTAAAAAAAAAAAAAAAAAAAAAATCCAACATTTTCATTTGATCATGAAATACTGAATTTACTGTAAACTGGATGGTGGACTAAAAGTCAGTAAACATATCCAGCTCTCTCTGACTGCACAGATTTAGGAAATCCTTCCCGCTGGCGAGAGAACTTCTACAGAGTAAATGCAGTCAGAGTCAACATCATGTCAGCTTTCACTTGACAGGAAGCCATGAAAAGGCTTTACATTACTCGGGTAGATTTCATTTTCAGACTGCTGGGAACATTTTATGTGTTGTGGTTCTGAAAAAAAAAATTAATGCATGCATGGCTGCACTCAGTAAACTCGCGCATGCATCTTTAATTCAAGATGTCAGTGTGATTTTTACATGAGCGCTGTGATGAAAATTACACTTAAACAAACCAATTTCACACTAAAGTCAGCAGTCACCTCCACTATACAGGGCAGCGTTTGCATCTGAACAGTAAAAATAAATTGCATGAGCTAACTATGATCTGCTTAGTGTAAATCATTCTGCCAAATACCAACTTTAATGATTTTATTTCCAACAAGTTGCAGTTAACAGGATAATGCATGTGTCCCTGACAGAAATAACTGAGATTCCTCTGTGTGCCATAGCCTTGGTTCTAACACTGATGTGTCTGAAATCATATAAATCAAAATGAAGGGAGTTTAAACATGCTCATCAACTGGCATGCACAAACATGCACCCAAACCCAGAAAAAAGAAGCAATATTTGACATATTTCCCATATTTCCCTGTGTATCACATAGCTCCCATTTCCTCAGAGGTTATAGCGTCATAAATGCAGCAAACACAATATGAACCATCCCTCCACAAAGACGTCCAGCAGGAAGTAAGTTGGCCTTTATGTGGTTTCCTGTCCCCTTTAGCGTCCAGTGACCACTTAAAAAGAAAATGAAGGCTGACTGTGAGCTCTGAGTGGGCAGCTGGGCAGGAGAGCAGAACCAGATGAGAAATGTAAAGTATGCACAGTAACAACAATAAGTGGAGAGCTCAGCTGACCACAGACATTTAAATGAGACGTCGGCCGGCAGTGTCTGGGAGGCAAAAAGGGTCATGGACTTTTGTGTGGGGGGGTTCCAGAGGAAAATACTGATTTCCTATGAAGCAGATGTACATTTTACAACATAAGATGAAGTATTTTACAGTCAGGGAAAAAATTATTAGACCATCAAAAGTCATTAAAAACAATTACAATGCA
>JAPTGZ010000008.1:30875312-30888932 GCA_029814645.1 Fowleria isostigma
TGGATAGATATCAGCTCTGAAATTAAACTCTTATGAGCTATTTTTGTTATCATTATATTTGTCCAAACAAATGTACCATTAGTTGAACCAGGCATTAAAATGAACAAGAAATTAAATAATTGGGTAGTCTAATAACTTTTTCTGTGACTGTATTTATTTTATTTTATATTTAGTACATAACAGTTTAATACAATGTTAATTAAAAAAAAAAAAGACAAACTACAAAATGTATGTAAAGATAAAAGAACAACAACAATCAAACAACATGTGCATGGGAGAGGTAGAAGTGTTGTAGTGAAGTATTGTGATATTTTTGACTTTACACAAGAGGCTCTAAACAGGACAAAACAAAGCATGAGCTCAGCAAGTTCCAGCCCTACAGCGTCAGCCTGCAGCATCAGTGCCTACGTGTTTACGATAAACCTAAACCACAAACTGAAATGTGAGATTACAAGAAACACAGAACCTGCCCATGGACACTGCTGGTGTACAAACGTATATCCTCTACTCTACAGCTGTTTAGCTCAGAGTGCATACCTTTGAAAGAAATGACATAGCAAACACACTCACTGGTATGAGCAAAACAAAACAAAAAAAGCCTCAAGTTTGTAAAGTTGCCATCACTAGGTTTGTGTTTTGGAAAGTGTAAGTGACCGTATTTGTACATAGAAGGGCTGCATTTCTGAAATGAAGCTAATGTGGAGGCATCTTAAACTCCAAACACAAAAGTCTCATTTGTTTCATTTAGAACCTCTACTAAATAATGTGGTACATCTTTAAATTACTCCTTTGTCTCAGATTGAAAAGAGGCTTCATTATCTGACATGTCTGGGTTTGATTAACAGGTCTGCATGTGACCATTTGCTTCAAGCTAGACATTCTGAGTTTCTGCTCTTTAAATAAAATACATTTTGGACACATAGTTGCACTGCAGTTGTGATTAAAATTACACTAACAAATCAAAAGCTCACCCATGACCCCATGAACCCTTGTAAACCCACGAGTTTTGGCCAAATATGATCACCTACAGTTCCAAAAGGCTAATGTGGACACATCCAAATTACAAACTACTGGGCCATTCACAAGTATGTGAGTGACATCACTACCCTTCTGTCCAATGATTATATACAATCAATGAGAGATGCTCGTCAAGATAAAGCCATTGCAAATGATATGAAAACACTGACCACACCGCTAATTAGCAAAGGTTACATTTCAGTCATTTCAGATATTTGCATAATGTTAACACACCGACAGCTGACAAAAGTAATCTTAACTTCACATGATGTATACACACAAATCAGAAAATTAGCACGCTAATGGGCAATACTGAATGACTATTAGCTAATATAGCTAAGTTATACTATCAGCATAAAGTGTAACTCAGGGCTCTCAAGTTTTGAACTGAGTTCAGAGTAAGATTTTGGCAGTGGCAGGAGGTGGGGTTTTTGTTGGGGTGGGGACAGGGGTATAATCTGATAAATGACACATAATGACAATAAAGAGCATTCAAACAAACAACAAAAGATTTTATACAAAAGATGGCTTAAAATCTTTTATTGTTTGTTTTTTAATGTTATGTTCTAAATAAATAAATAAATGAAATGAATGAATTCTATTCTATTCATAAATAATTTAAATTAAAATATTTATTTATATAATTCAGCATTTCTTGGTGCAGGTGTGTGTGTGTGTGTGTGACAGATGATGTTAGTGTTGTTTACTGTACTTTGGCCAGATTAATATGACAGCTGTCCTGTTCTGTAACATTCTTGTAGAAGGAATATCTAAATCTTACCCAGTTACAGCAATGCTATTTTTTGATTGGCTGTTCGGAGGCTACATTCTTTTTATTTGATCAGCTGAGGCGTGGCAGTTGCCTTCTGAACTCTACAGGGTGCTCACTTGACTCCTAGTTGTTCCACTGTTTAAAAAAAAAAAAAAAAAATAGTGGTAAAACTTGGTGGCCGTTATCCTGGTAATTTCTCTGTGTGAGACATACAAGGTGTGGTGTGTGAGTGTGTCAGCGGGTGGAAATGTGGGAGGCTAGAGAACCTTGGTAATTAAATATCAGGAACCTGCCTGAAACGTACGAGTACCAATATTTTTTTAGAGCAACTTCTTAACTACAACTACAATAGAGCATAAGTTAGTAGGAAATTATTTATGTGAAGTACTTTATCACAAAGGAAGAAAAAGTAATGTGTTATGTTGTATAAATGAGAGATAGTGGTGGGATTTAATATGTTTTCTTCTTTCCAGTCCAATATGTATGGAATTTATTTTGCCATTACTAGTGTACATGAGAATTTCTATATTGTCTGGATCACCTTCATTTATTAATTCATTTGCTCTGCTCTTAGTTCCTTGTGAACATAAAAGTTTAGTGTTTTTCTTCTGCTCAAAACAAATAAATTAATGAATGAATGAAATAAATTAAACTGAAGCTTAAAAAGTGTACATTAGAAAACAGTTAATTGAAGACCTGTTAAGTCATCTCTTAGCTCTAAAATGTCATTAACAAAAGAGCATAATTGCACTTACAGTGGTGCTCATAAGTTTACATACCCTAGCAGAATCTGTGATTCTTTGGCCATTTTCCAGTAAATATGAATGATAATACAAAAGCTCTTCTTACACTTGTGGCCAGTGAAGGGGTTAAACCATTTATCATCAAACAAATGTGTTTGCTCTTTTTAAATCAGAATGGAAACAGAAACTATCCAAATGTACACACCATAGTTAATACTCTGTATTGGCCCCGCTCTTTTAACATCAATGATAGCTTCAAGTCTTTTGTGGTAGTTGTAGATGAGGCACTTTATTTTCTCAGATTGGCCTTCTTGGTCTTTCAAATTTTGGGTTTTCTTGCATGAAGGGCATGTTTGAGACCTCATTTAAGTGTCTCAATCAAATTGAGGTCAGGAGACTGAGATGGACACTCCAGAACCTTCATTTATTTTGCTGTAGCCAGTGACAGGTCAATGTGGCCTTGTGTTTTGGGTCATTGTCATGTTGGAACATCCAAGACCATCCCATGTGCATTCTGTCAGGGTATGTAAACTTATGAGCACAGCAGTATTACAGGGTCCACATGAAGTCAATAAGACCATACTGTCTCCTGGAAAAATATTAACTGAGTACTTCTACAAAGCGTGATCATCACAAGTATGAAGCCACATTTTTTAGATACTTCTGCATCTGTTTCAAGCTGTACTTGTTGCCCTGTTGTAAAAGAGCAGGTTAGTCAGTGAAAACTCTCAACAGCAGGATATGAGCTTGTCATTTCACCTCCCCCTCCTCCTCCTGCTTTATCTGTCCCCATCGTTCTTTGACATAATTACATCAGTACGTCTAAACAGGATGTGGTGGAGGAAAGACAGTGACCATTCTATTAACATATTGGGTTTGCTGTGGTTGTATAGGTTTAGACTAGTCCATATCAAACTATAGCATGACTGTGGGGACAGTATATACAGGCTAGTGATGGAAGTGCGGAGAATGACAGCGAGATGCAGTTCTGAGGAAAAACTCTATTATGAGACAATCGTTTGGGCTGTATCATTAAGTGACATATGACACAAACAGTGTGGTGTGACTGTTCAACAAAGAGACTGCGAGATACGTTGAAATATTTTGAGACTCGGCAACAAAGCCAGATTTCCTCATTAGCTGCACTTCGGGTCATACTCTTCCACATGACATTAGTCATTATTTATGACTAGTGTGAAAAAGTCAAGCTACAGATAATTAGTTCAGCACTGTGTATCTTCTAATTAGCCTTGTTATTAGTGAGTGAACCCTCACATCCTTATGATGGGATCCTTCACGCTGTAGATGTAAAGAAATGCTGTCAGAACAGAGTTGTGATGGATGAGTGAAGTGTTGGCCAAGCTTGTTAGAGAACAGTTGCTGTAAACCACCAATTCTGTGGAAGATATATTTCAATTTATAAAAAGACTCAGACTCTGTCGCTGACTTCACAAGCAGCCTGCGGCCTGCATCTACCGAGCAGCTCCGTTATACAGCAGCTAACAGCACTTAGCAGCTGTTTAGGGAGATGTTAGCTCGGGCTCCTGCTGGGAATTTGAAACCCCTATCTGAAACAGAGCAACATGTTAAAACCATTTCATTTTTTTATTCTTTTAACTTTTAGTACCGAGCTCGCTTAACATTAACAGCGCTCGGTATTGCCAAATATTGAAAACACGCTCAGGGGCCTAAAAAGTGAGCTATTTTCCGGAATAAAAAAAATAAAATAAAAATAAGGAGCAGAAGGAGAAGCAGTGCAGTTATGATGGAGATAAATTAAACCATAAAGTACAAACTCGGAGGTGAAGTTCACCCTTTCTACTTCTCTGGACTTCCTTCTCTTCCCCGTATCTACGTTCCTCCCCCACAACAGGTTTTAAGCTCTGCCATGACATGTGACTGCATTAATCTGCCTTCCTCACCCTCTCCCCTCCCTCCCCACAGCTGCAGATTTGTCACAAAGCCCTGTGATTTGGTGCATCAGTCGATGATCTGATATGCTAAGCTGTGGAAAGAGATGTGGCGGAAAAATGTAAAAATGTATCTCTGCAACTGACATCTTGTGCATTTGTCTAGAGTTTTGGATCTGACTAAATACTAATCATCCTCGAGGAGGACAGCAGACTGCAGGAGCTGCTGACTCTTTGGACCTTCACTCAGTCAATAGAATCAAATGATGCCAGTGTATGTTTCTGCAACCCACAGTTACTACAGTATGATGTCAGCATTTCCCGAGGTATAAATATGTTTCGTATCAATAGTTATAGATGCGTCTGTATTACCATTGCAGTGTTCCAACCGCTGATGGCACTCTAAAACCATCACTCAAGGAAATGATGTTTACATTAGAGGTCGATCGATACTGGATTTTAAAAGCCAATTTCATGGTGATAGTTTACAAGAAAAAGGAATCAAAGCAGGAAAAAATGACACTGCTTGACTTTATCAGACACCAGAATAGACTAGATATACTGTCAAAAAAAATCCACATGGGACATTTGTATGTTTTTTTGTTTATTGACCTGCTCTTGTTTTTTCAAAGTCTGTATTTCCAGTGGTTTAGGCTGATAATTGATAAACAGCTGCCATCTAAACCAACTTCTGCCAATAGAAAGTTTGTTTAATGACATGTCGATGCCATTTAAATGATCAAATCGATCACTTGTTCGCAGTATACATTGTTTTTAATAGTTTGGTTTTATTCACTGGGGCCCACAAAGATATGATAAAACATCACCCACAAAGTTATTTTAGAACATTTCATTCATGCATTCATTTACATTTTATTTATTTTGAGCAAGAGTAAGCATTTGACAACACAAATGACCTGCATACAACAGTATCTGATAATGCAAACACATTCAACAGAATAAATGCAAGTTCAATAATTCAAATTAATTCATTTACGCTCAAAAAATAGTGAGGAAAAAGAAAATGTATTAATCCCACCTCCATTTCCCATCAATAACTTAACATAATGAAGTTTCAATACTTCTCATGTCCATAAACTTCAAGACATGATAATTAACAAATAGACCTCTAGAGATCATAATAAACTCATTCAACAGTGTTTACAGTATTTGACCAAAATATGTATGAACAAATAGGAACACTATGGTGGTGTTACCATGGGCAGCAGTTACCGCTTAACTTACATTATAATAATAACAATAATGTTCAATCCAAACCTTAATCAGATGGGCATTTTGGACATCTACTGTCTACCCAAACTACCTCCTGCTCTAATGAGTAGAGAATATTAAGTATGAGTACTTGTAAAAACATATAATGGCAATATTTTTGACTTGTGACTAGGCTTTTGGTGAATACAACTATCCTTTTTACAGTGTTTTAAATGTAAATAAATATCATGACGACAGCAGGTGAGGAGCCTGAGGAGATTATTGTACCAAAATATATTTTAAAAACAGAGGCAGTAAAATAACTGTGCTTATAATAACAGAAGTTCAAGTTAATGTTTACATCCCCCCACTCATCCTGAACAAAGGGCAGAAGCACAGGGGAAAGTGGGTCAACCTTTCACACCAAAGAGGTGGCAGATGCTCCCAACTCGCAGTACAAACAAAGATGTACAGTACAGCCCTGCATGCACCCGATGTAAAAATACATAGCTCTTCTGGGTTTTCCAGAGATCGTAGTGATTACAGAAAAAAAGCACAAGGAGATACACAGACAGGCAAAACAAATATAACGTAACCAGCACATAAACACATCTCCAACCCCCACTGACAGCTGACTGTAAGGCTGTCTCTGCTCATTTTTACCTCTATTTATCCATCCCTCTCCCGAGTCTCACTCTTATACCCACACATACATACACAAATAGACAAAACCACAGATTCCTGGCAACTCTTTCATCTATGCCACTGCAGTAGTGGAGCGATTTGCCATCACCACGGAGACAGAAGGCCTCACCATAACAACCGCTGAATGGAAACCACGATGAGCCTCCCCCCTTCCCTGGCATTAGCGTCGTGCTTTCTCCTCCAGCACCTCAAGTATAGATGATGATGCATGGAGATGTGAGGATTTTAAAAGGATATAAACAAGTGTGCACCCCCCTGAGTGGGAGCTGCAGTGCTACTCGTGTCCACATGATCACCAACAACAACAACAACATAAGCAATCGTTTAGGGTTAAAAATAAATAAATAAATAAAAGGGAGTCTGTACCTGAATCTTCATCTTCCAGCAGGAATTCATGACTGGATCCTGAAGCCACCCCCTCCCCACCTCTGTCATACACAAACACACACAATCACACACACATACACTCTCACACCCCCGCACTCAAACAATGGTTCCTCAGGGAGGTTACATGCCCCCTTTGTAAATCTCCGAGGTGAACAGACGAATGGGGAGAGAGAGAGAGAGAGAGATGGGAGAGAGCAAAAAGCCTTGGCAAATACGGAAGTGGAGCTGCAGCAACAATGTCAGCCGTCGCCGTGGTGACTGCAGCTACGGCACAGACACAAAGACAGACAGAGGGAAAGATAGAGATGGCAGAGGGAGGGAGAACAAGCGGCTGCCCTACATTTTCTTCACACACACACATACACACACACACACACACACATATAAACACAGCGGCTGTGCTACTGCTACTCCTGCTGCTGCTGTTGCTTGTACAGGCTTGCTCTTTCCTCTCAGCTGCAAAAATCACACACAGATACACACACACAGTCAATTGGGTGTTGTAATCCCATTGGCCGAGCCGGCACTTCCTCCAGCTGATCTTGACGAGAAGTGGGGGGAGGGTCAAATTGCTGCTGAATCATTCATGAGAGGGAGGTGTTGTCCTTTAAATAGACTCTATGGGCTTAACCTGAGCACGCCTCCCCCTAACTCTCCTTAAGCCTGTCCCACAAACAACACTTTACACACAAATGCCTCAGTCTGTCATTCAGGCTCCTAAAAGCAACTATCGCCATCAGCCAATCAGAGACGCTGTTACTGCTGGCTTCCACAATCCTCAGCAGGCACTGAGGGATGTGGAGTGGACCAGAGACGACACAGGGCAATTTATTACACACTTCCTCACAGCTGTATTCAAGGGCAAAGTCAGAGCACCATCACTCATCACTGTGCACCACTACAGGCTGATGAAACCGTTTTCATCACTAGAAACGTTTTCATCACTAAAAACGTTTTCATTAAACCACATTCATCACTGGTCATTTCATTTGAATGGCACCCTATGGATAATGGCAACTACAAATGGAATTATTCATTAATTTAAAAAAGTGTTTCACAAGCTCATTTCTCTCTTAATTTCACATTATCCTTAGTCCTGGGCATGTGTATATTGAATTATTACCTGTGTTTTATGCTATGCAAACTGTTTACCCAGCCATTTACAGGTGCATTGTGTGGGATTTAGTGGCATCCAGTGGTGAAGTTGCAGATTACAACAGCTAAACACAAACTTAAAAAATTCCCAAGAAACCTTATTACAGCCAGTGTTTGGTTTGTCTGTTCTTGGCTACATTAAAAAACATGATGGTTCAACATAGTGGAGTCCACAGAGGATAACCCCCTCCTGTTGTGGACATAAACAATTCAGGAAAAACAAAAAAGAAAAAAAAAGTCAGCCACTCCATAGATAATTATTCACTGATAAAACCACTTTCTTCCATTTGTGCATATAGATCCCCTGAAATGCTACACTACACCTTTGGAAATTTTTTTTGTTTTTTTACATGATGTAATCAATATACACTATAGACCAGTCCACAAGCTATTTGTACATAATTTATTAAATGCAATCTGTTTCTTTTTATTTGTTTTTAACAACCCTGTTACCAAAACTAACAGTCCACAGGGATGTAACTAAGATTATTATTGTAACATTTGTGACTCAGTTTGTAAAAAAATTGTAAAAAATTAACCCTTATGCACTACTTGTAGTACCCTGCATTACTATTATATAATAATATGACTATTATATAATATTATGAACCTTATTGTGACACTACATAAGCATTATGTGACAAAAAAGATGTCACAGTGAATGTCTCCTGTTATTACATTTTGCTGGTGCAACTTATTTGGGCCAGGCAGTGTATGTTCCCTTTGCCAATAGTGATGTGTTCAAGACCTTTAATAATCCATAACACTTGATTATCAGACATGAGATAAAAAAAAATTACACCTCTGAGAACCTGTGAAGGGCATATTCAATTGAAATACATTGTTTTACTAGAAAAATAAATCGATAATCAAAATAAATGATGTTGATTAGCATTTCTGACAATGAACAATTAATCACTGTATCTCTGATGTTGGTCCCTGCCCCCCATAAATGAGATAAAACACACAGTCATCAAACATATTGCACTAATTGCCGCTCATTAAATCCCACTAAACACTTTCACAACAACTCAACACCCACTGACTTTTACCAGCAGGTCACAAAAACATTGGTGTGTAAAGAAATCCCAGAAGACTCAGCTATGCAGAGTTTTAGGTACAGGTTCATTGCGGGTATTAAAGTCCTTTTAACAGGGGAGGAGTTGGCCCAAGGCGGTGGAGGAGAAGTGCTGCTCTCTGTCTCCACACTGAGGAAGGATCAGGGCCTATGTATTGGCATTTCACGAGCATTGAGTAACACTGCTTAAAGAGATTTGAACTCTAAATACAGTCTTGCTGCTGCTCCTCTGGGCTTTCTCATGGACTTTGGCCAGTTAGCTCAGCAAAAAAGGCTTACAATTACAGCGAACAAAAACAACAGCCATATTGTATCTCAGCATTTAACACAAAGGAAAATCCCTCAGTGAGTATTTGATCAGGTTCGTTTTCTTTCTTGCACTTTAAATGGAAATTTCTTTTGCACGCAGCAAGTCCATGTATAAACACAAGCAGCGTCCAGTGGTTAAGTGTATGATGTTGGATCCAGGCAACAGTTTAGTGATGAGGCAACAGCAGGCAACAGCAGGATGCATGAGCTGCTTATTTGGCTGTGGAGAAGGTTTGGAAGAGTGGATCCTACTTCTGTTCAGAAATCTGGCCGGGTAAGGTGATGCTTCATCACCAAAACACCTTCAGTTTTGTTAGTCAGGGTTCCTACAGGTTGCTACAAGAAATTTAAGATAATTTAAAAACTACTTGGAACAGAATTTAATGCTTATTTCACGGCCATACTGGCAAAAATTCATGACTCATTGAATTTAGGAAAATTGGTAATACTTTATAATTAGACACACGTGTTCACTATTGGGGGCTGCAAAGTCAGCGATAACTGGTTACTGATTTCAGTCTAAATTGTCCGGTTAGAACGGGTGGAACTGAGTAAATTAATGTTATGTGTTTTGCAGTTTGGCTATTTCCCAAACACATTTAAATACAACACTAAGGCTGCACAATATATCAGAAATATATTGGTATCGCGATAACGGAGTGTGTAATATTCATATCGCAAAGACGTGCAATCATTTCTTTTTTTTCCCTTTAACTTTCTGCTTCACATGCCATGGGGTACCAGAGTGGTTTTCTCTACCACTCTGACATGATAGTTTTTCCTGGCAAAAAACACTAAAATAATGTGACTGCTGCTGGTTGAAGGCAAGTTTACATGTTATTAACCTTCCTCTTGTGTTAGGGTCAGCATCGACCCATTTTAGATTTTAAATGCATGAGAACCACATAAAATGTGTTTATTGCATCAAGGCTTTTTTGATTTTGTCAGGAACCTCTATTTCAACAAATTAGTATATGTATTTTTTTCACTAAACTATAAAATGCTCTGGTTGACATTAGGACCTTTGTGTTGTTAGGGTCTGTTTCGACCCAGTTATAAAAATAAAATTATAAAGCAATAATTATAGCCAAAATCATAAGGTCACTGTCAGCCAACACACTGACATCAGCTCCTCTACCAATCGTGAGCTTTTGGGGTTCTCATTTATCCTTGTTATCCAGTAAACTTGCACAAAAACCAAACAAGCAAAGACGGGCATGTCCAGACATGTGAGGTCAATTCAGTCTAGAGTTGGTGAGTGTCAAAGGTCATACCCAGGGGTATACTGACAGAAAAAAAGGCCTAGAGGCCCACATCAAAAATACTAAAACCAATATTTTCATGGATAAGGAAGAATAACAAGGTAAGCAAAAGATGAAAAACTAATTGGATTATAGATAATTAGTTTATTTTACAGCTGATATAAGAAATGGGTCAAAACCAACCTTTTAACATAAGAGATGGGAACAGAAAGAGAACACAGGAGGAAGGTTAAGACCTACTGCATCAAATTTAATACCTTTTCAAAGACTTTTTTAAGGTACTAAATTCAGAAATGTAAACTTTTTAAGACCCTGTGGGAAACCTGGTTATTTCAGCAGAAGAAATGGCTGCACGTTTTAAGAAAGATGGACAAAACTTATAGTCAAGAGGCAAGACTGTAAAGCCAAGCTGAGATGTGAGAGAAAGCAAATTACTAAAAATCTATCAAGAAACATCATCTTTGTCCATAGTATGCTGTGAGATTCATCACATCTGTCACCGAAGTCCTTCTAAAAGTGCTGTTAATCCAGATTTTGTATTTTTGTAGAGTGTTGATGAACGCCACTTTCTGCAACCTGACATGATCATACAGTACATGAACTACCATCAGCTTGACAGACTAAAGCTGTTGCAGTGGCAGAAGAGATTTAACTGACACAGCAGAGATTTAATCATCTAAAAAGTCACAAAGAAACTCTGTAAAAGCTATGATAGTGATAGCTGAAAATCACATGAGATGTAACTGACTGCCTAAAAATATGTTGAGTCTATTTTTGCTGGAAATCAGACAGGAACAAGTGGGACGGTATTAATTTGCACAATGACTTTGACTCTATACACTTTTGTTTCTGGTCACTTATCAAAGTAAGTAAACTTACTTATGACTTTAACCAAACACACCAAGCTGCTAATCTTGCAGTCCACACAGAAAGCCCCACTGTAGGGCTTCTTTAATGTAAAGCTATAAAAAAAAAAAAGTGTGGATTAGAGAGTAAACAACAGGTGCTGCACTGATTATGGCCTCTGTCAGTAAATATTCATCATTGCTAATGCATGTACAATAGTCTCATTACCAGAAGCATTCAGCCTAAGTGAGCTAATAGTAAGGCAGCGGGAGCGCATGATATACATATATATATATAAATATACACACGAGAGCCTCGAGAGGTGAAGAGATGCAATCAAGAGCTGAATATTGGGTGAAATGTAAAAAAATAAAATAAAATAAAATAAAAAGATGAAAAATAGAAGGGGACAGAGGGAGACCGAGAGTGGAAAGCAAGAAATCTGACAGTTTGATTTTTACTGAGGGAGAAACTTGTCAGATATCCCACTGGGCGTGAAATTGAGCTGTAATAGTCTTTTCAGTTCATATTCAAATACAGTCATGCATACTGATAACTACAACATAACAGCATGTCTGACTGCTGCACGTTTCAATCAAATCTACCTCATATCAAGAGAATGAGACAGCAGAGAGGGGGATGAAGAAGGAAAGAGATGGGCCGTGAAACAATCTAACACAAACTCCGAAAAACTTCCTTATTTTATACATTTACTGCATGTTGAATAACCGCACGAGCCTCTATCTGCTGTAACTACATGCACTTCTTTGATCTGGAGCTTTGCTTTTCATTTACATATCTTTGTGTAATGCAGCAGAAGAAGGGTTCAGGGGGCTCTTGGGGTATAATCTCCAGACCAAAATACAAAAAAACATGAGGTGGGACGTCAATGCGGCACCTCGACCACTGCACAACACCATCATTCCGCCATCTGAAAATAACAACGGACTGTTGTAGCAGCTGTATTGATTTGTGCCACTCCCCACAAACCACTGTTCTCTCCCCTCTATCTCACCATCTTTTCAATTTTGACACCCGATGGAGCACATCTATCTAAACCTGTGAAAGCCCATGGAGATTTGTGGAAACAGCCTCCTGCTGCAGGCAAACATGGACATCAGCGGGGTGGCGGAGAGCACAGGGGTGGAGGGGAGGGGGGGGAACAAACTTTACACTGACCTCTTTCTGGGAGTATTTCTGTCCAGGCTGCATGGCTGGAGTCAGGAGTTTGAAGTGTGCCATGACATATCATTTTCCTGATTAAAAGACCAACATTTCTATATTTTAAAGCGATAATAAAGTTATATGAACATTAAAAAGAGCCTCATACAGTCATGGAAAAAACTGTTAGACATCAAAAGTCATCAAAAAAACCCAAACGATTATGTAATCAAGTACTAACTCCTGTGTGTATCATGTGACTAAAACAGACAAAAAAGAAAACATGGAATGTCTAAAAGCACTGTTTTTGTCAGTACAATGTCATAGTTATTGATGTAAGAACTTATGTGATTTTGGTTATTATCAAGAAAACCATAGAAAATGGATAGATGTCAGCTCTGAAATTGAACTCTTATGAGCTATTTTTGTTGTTGTCATAATATTTGTCCAAAAAAATGTATCTTTAGTTGTAGCAGGCATTAAAATGAACAAGAAATTAAAGAAAACATAGGGGGGTCTAATAATTTTTACATAAGTTACACTGGTCTAGAATTTCTTGTAAATTATCAGCTTCAAAATGTGCTAAATTGCAAATATTTTGATGAGATGAAATGGAAAATAAGTGACCAAAGTAGAGGTCAGTCAATGCTTTCAAGGTATTAGTGTTACTACATTTACAGCATATATGGGTTAATGAACATTAATCTAATAGATGTATTAATCTGACACTGGAAGGAATATAAAAAGTGAACGTATTCTAATGTGCACACAGGGTTTCCTTTTGACTAATACTCATTCTCTCACAAAATTTTACATTTTGACTAAACACTATATGAGAAACTAGTCATTTTAACTTGAAATGTCATTTAATTGTGACACAAACTTGGTGAAGCTTCTTTACTTTTATTCTGGTGGTATTTTGTTTACAGACCAATGAGACATTATGACGTCTTTTTGTGAATTTGTGAATATTTACGATGCTTGAAAAGCATAAGTGTCAGTGTATGGATTTATCACCGTTTATTGTCCTAAAGGAAAACAAAAACATTCAGTAATGTAAGGA
>JAPTGZ010000008.1:30891190-30903674 GCA_029814645.1 Fowleria isostigma
CAAATTCCTCCTGCGGGCCGGACCGGACCCTTTGGCGGGCCGCATTTGGCCCCCGGGCCACATGTTTGAGACCCCTGTTTTAGATGTAGCCCACTTCTAGCACACCTGATGGTCGTTATCAGGCTTCTGTAGAGCTGGCTGATAGGTTGATCATTGGAATCATAGAGGATGGGAGTCATTATTCAGAAGTGATAAAACCATCCTCTGTACCCGTTTAGTGTACAGGGAGGTGGGACCAGACTGGGATTCCCCAATCAGACGACTGGACCAAGTATAGGCAACTCATTTGTAGATATAGTCGAATGTGCAAATACATTTATGTTAAAGGGATTTAAACAAAAATTTTTGTCATAATCACACATCTTTTTCTTTTGACCATGTAAATTGTCACTTGGACATGCCAGTCTCAGTGTTTTCAGTCAAAAAGTAGCTGCTAGAGGAGTTTTGGTGATTATTTTACACGATACAACTGAAAAAGTTCTAAGCAGCTACTGGTCATCAACGATTGTTTTAACTGTAAGAGGACTGTTTTCTTTTATTGTCCAAAATGTTGTTTTGTTTTATTGTCCATCAGTTCCATCAGCCTGTTCCACAGACATTTTCTCTTAGGTAGTTGTCCACTAGCTGACTTGCTACTTTTCTCAGGGAGACTGTATAGCCTGTCCAGCAATCCCATTTCCTCAGTGTATTCAGTACTGAGGAAACAATCTGGAACTGCTCCATTCACTGTAGATTATGCCCGATCTACTTTATACTGGGCCACCCACCCCTAGTTTTAGGGGCAGGTGTTTCACAATGCATCATACACATCCGCTTTGTTTTGTCACGAGTCAGTTCCAAGTCTGTAAATCTCTTTACAACTGTTGTTGGATGTTAGATTCAAAACAGATTACACCATGTAATTCTTCAATTTTTCTGATAAAAAGTGTCACATCTATCTTATCTGTGGTTTACTTGGTACCTGTCCCACCTTTATATTTGGATTCAGGTCCAGCGATTCCAGACCGTTTCCTCCATATTGAATACATAGAGGAAACAGGATGGCTAGCAAGGCTGGAGACTTTAAGCCTGAATAAGTTGAGTTTATTAAAAAAAAAATTAGAAAAGTGGTTGCCTTAAAAAATTTAGTCATGATTAATGAATCTTTTAAATACATTTAATTTACAATATTAAATGTAGGTTAAATGTGCTTAAAAAGTTCATTAATCATGACTTACATTTTTTTAAGGCAACCACTTAAACTCAACTTATTGGGGCTTACAGTGCATCGTCTACTTCTCCATTAAATTCATTTCATCCTTCACATATGCATACATGGATGGATGTGGATGAATGTGTGGATGTATAGATACATGTATGGTTGATGGATTGGATGAATGCATGACAGATGTATGGTAGAATGTATGAATGGACAGTTGGATTTATGGATGCGTAGATGGATGGATGGATGGATGGATGGGTGGATGGATGATGGATTGGATAGATGCAGGTAGATGATGGATAAAGGAAAGGATGCGGAGATGTGTAGCTGCATGGACTTCATCACATTCTAACCAAGCTGAAGGCCAACTGTAGGGGGACTTGCTTCATTATGATGCGGAAATGAACGATACAGAGGATCCTTCATTCCCACTGCCATCATATAATACAACAGCCCATTAGTCTATCAGAGTCATGACTAACATTATGTGTATTGGGCATCCTTTTATTTTCTTGAGTTGAGGAAAAACACATTTCCCCTGAGGACAAATACAGCAGTTCTGTATCTGTGTCTCTGTGGACGGACAGACGGTAATGTATGTATGATACATAGATCAAAGTATATACAGTCACGAGAAAAAAAATTACTAGACCACCCTATGTTTTCTTCAATTTCTTGTTCATTTTAATGCCTGCTACAACTAAAGGTACATTTGTTTGGACAAATGTAACAATAACAACACAAATAGCTCTGAAGAGTATAATTTAACAGCTGATATCTATCCATTTTCCATGTTTTTTTGATTATCACAAAAACCGCATAAGTGTACTGACAAAAACAGTGCTTTTAGACATTCCATGTTTTCTGTCTGTTTTAATAACATGAAACACACAGGAGTTAGTACTTGATTACATAATCATTGTTTTTGATGATTTTTGATGGCCTAATAACTTTTTCTCGCAACTGTAATGCGGAAATGTGTACATGCTATAAGAGGGATGTATACATGTACTGTATGTACAGATAGTCAAACCATTCTGAGTCAGTATTTATTTTAATATACTACACATCAAAATATTTAAGGTAGAAACAAAATATAATGATAATTTGGCCAGAATAACTGATTTGATAAATGCACAGGAAGGTGACTCATCCAGATTCTCAATAAAGCAAAACCTTATTTAAAAAAAGAAAAACACTAAACACACAGTATCAGAAACACAGATGTCATCAGACTAGTGGGGTGCAGGACATGTATGTGGGTTTGACTTCTGTCTGTTCAGTAACACAGTCTGCCTCTGGCCAAATGGAATCTGCCAACGTCAGAAATAATGCATCTTTTTTCCATGGTCATTTAGCGTTTCCCGGATGCAGAATTGAATACAAATCATTAATGAATGATTCAGCGGTATAACGGAACACACTGTACTGACAAATACGGTGATCATCAGGGTCACGGTGTTTTCAGAACAGCAGCTGTACTGTATTAACTCACTGCAGAAACCACACATATCTGTGCAGTAAAATCTGTTAATGAAAAAGAAAAACAGTCACTTATTTATCTCATGAGTTGGTTCTTTTATACATCACGCCTCCTTAAAACAATGAGAAATTAACTCAGGAATGGAGATAAAACTGAATTAATTACAGATCAACTTATTATTTCTGCTCATGAAAGTGTCTGGGCTTCTAATCTGCAAATTAAAGCTTCTAGTAAAAATCTGTGCAGATAATTTTTCTTTTTTACATTTAAAAATGTTGGATTTGAGGAATAGACTTGATGAAAGTCCCCAGTATGCTTGTTTCTTCTGTCAAAGATCTGCATGTTCTATTTTGCTTTTGGAATAAATCATTATAAACTGAATTTTAAAAACATGCTGTTATCACAGCATGTCTCTCTCTGAGTCTAGTTCACAGATTTAACCAACACATTTTGATTTGTACATTACTGGGTACCACTTTTAACCCTCAAATACCTAAACAGCTTCTAGCAATTTAAAGCATCTACTGATCTAAAATGTGTAATAGTTGAGCTGCTAATTCTGTCAATCCATAATAATTAATTCAGGCAACATGCAGTTTGCCATCTTGTCAGTCACCAGATACAACTGATTTAAACATTCAGAGGCTCTGTAGTGAACGTGAAAACTCTCATCTTCAACAGCGAGTCCTTTTACATGCACACCAATACTCCCATTATTTGATTCTCTGAAGTTTTCAGATTATTCAAGTGACCATATAAGCAAGATAATCTGATATATTTTATCAGATAACAGCAGTAATCTGATTATAAGAAATCAGATTAACACACCTAGATTTCTCTCAAGTACTCCGATATCTTCCTGCATGTATACAAGTTAATCGGATTTATTTTATTCTTTTATGTTTGTGCATTATTAACACAATTAAAATAGTGGTAAACGGAAGTTACATAGTCAAATGTGAACAGATGGCAACAGGAGGTTTGAGTCAATGATCACTATGTATGTTCGTACTCTGAAAGAAATAAGATAATGGACAGGAGCATCTAAACCAGGGTTTTTCCATTACTGCATTTCTTAAGTGCATGTAAATACATTAGATTAATTATTAAAATTGTCAAATTCCTCCCAGTTATCAGACTTTTATGGTTATGTAAACAGGCTTATTGACTCACCTATAAAACCCATGTAGTTTGACTTATAACAGTAGTTATAGAGGGTTTTTTTTATGTTCAGTTAATGACATTTTGTTTAAAAGAGTCACTTTTTCATCAGTTTCAACAACATTTAGATTTCCTCTACTCATCAACATGATCAGTAAATTACATATATGAAAACATTTGTCAGTAAAAAAATGCAAAACACAGAGGCTAATCTTAAAAAAAAAAAAGATAAATCAATAATTAATTTCTTTATGCCACCACAAAAATACCTCAAAGTCTTCAAAGGTTAAATAACACTACCATTAGGAAGGATTTTCACATGTTTTATAATTGGGATATTATGCTGTAAATGCTTGAGTTATTAATAATCAGTTCTGAAGTTATCAGTCTTTCCACACTGATTCACCATTGGGCAAAACTCTCTTACTGCCTCACTTTAAATAACAAATGGTTTCCTCACATAGGGGAAATGTGTGCCATAACAACATTCATTATTACAGTGACAATATGACTTGCAGCTAACATTATTCCAAACCCCAAACCGACAGCAGTTAGTGTGAGTTTAGCCGACGGCTGCCCTCCATCTGATTAATCATGTGTCCCACGTATCCATGGCTCCACTTCACTGGTCAAATGTTTGTACGCTAAATGTGATTGAATGATGCATCTAAATAAAAATTATTTCTTATTCATCACAGCTCATTTGTTTACAGTATGTTGTGTGTGAACATGAATTTTTCACAGCACTAATGGCTACAAATGTACAAAAAAACAAACAAACAAACAAACAAACCTAAGCACATGAGTGCTGAATCTTAGAGAAAAAGACTAGAGTTGAGGCTAAAGTCTAGGTTTAATAAAGGGTTCCTGATGGCATTGATGTAAAATACAAAGACCATCATACTAAAAAGCATGTTATAATACTTTTCTCCTTTCATATTCTGTTGTCAGTGATGGAAACCAGGGGGGTGTCAAAAATACAGCCCGCCAGCCAAAACCAGCCCACCAAATGTTCCACTCCAGCCCATGGGATGAAACTGCAAAATGCAAAAGTTACACTAAAAATATTAACAATCAAAGAGGTCAAACTCACTTTAGCTCCGAATTCTAAACGTTCAAATTTTAGTAATATAATGTTTGTTAGTAAATGTTTTGTACATTTGTGCACTGCATGTCGTCTGTATGTTGTAATGCACATATGTAAATAAGTTAAGGCATGATATTGTTTAAGTTGCACTTATTTTCCAGATTTTTTAGGTTATTCACAGTTTTTGTGAAAGTATAGTTTGTGCATTTTCAGAATTTAATTTTACTTTTTCGCACTAAAACTGAGAAAAGTTTGGAGTTGTTATTATTAATCAATTATTATGTTATTGTTTTACTAGTCCAGCCCACTTGAGATCAAATTGAGCTGTATGCAGCCCCTGAACTAAAACGAGTTTGACACTCCTGATGTACACCACTAGTGTAACGCACCAAAACTACAACAACAGATCATTTACTATTGAAAAGTGCCAGAGGTTCAAAAAGAAAAGTCTAAAATATCCAAATGTAGCATCTGAAAATTAGACTGATTTTCTGGTTTCTTTCCTCCTTTGTGATGATAACCTGAATATATTTGAGAAAAACCATCCTGAATGTATCATCATTTTCAGTTTAGTTTATTTCAAATATGCAACAAAACAAACTTTAGTCCTTTGAGAAAAAAAAATTGCAAGAAAACATGAAAACTTATTTGCATGCATGAAAAAAAGACTTCACTCACATATTCGAAAATGAAGTCATGTTTCTGATAAATATTCTGTCAATTACGTTCACTATTCACCTGTGAACATAGTCATTAGTTGCGGCTTTACCGTCTTATTTCTCTTGATATTTTACATAAAATACCTTCTGGATTATGTTTTAGAGTTCATGCAGACAGAAAAATTGTCCACAAAAGTGAATCTTCCATATCGCTGAAAGAAAAAACAGATCTAATTTTCTGGCCTTATTGCCCAACCCTAACTCAAGTCGGCGGTTTTCGATGTGCTCCAGTATTCATGAATCCAGATGTGTTGCATTAACATGTGGTCGGCAGCAGCGTTACAGGCCTCTGTTCACTCCTGCCAGCATCTGCGTTTATCAGCATGTGGAGGGAGTCCGAAAAGCTGCCGCAGCATTTAGCGTGGAGACTTTAACGTCAACTCTATCACTTTCCACATCAGCACCTGAGGCTCCAGATAACCTTCTAAATGAGATAAGTATTTCACAAGTGCATTGGAGTCTGTAAGAAGTGCATTATGACTGCAGGAGCCGGCTAAGGGACGTGAATCCTCGCATAACGCTTGAACGTGGATCGATGAATCCTAAATGCTGCGAGTTCAGCAAAGCGCTGCCAAGTATGACAAAAATCTCACTCGCTTAATTAAACCTCCATGGTATTATAAGTGCATTGGATGGGAAGAGTTACAGTCCATTTCTGATGCAGACAGCGGTACCGAACTGCGATGGTGGAGCTGGTCGTGTTTTTAACTCTAAACCCGACTGACCTGACGTCTCTGCCACATCTGTCCACGAGTGAAAGAACGAAAAGCCTCTAAGAAAAAACAACACTCAACACCTGCACACACTTTTAAAAAATAAATAAATAAAAATAACAGCCTCAAATGTGCCCATTTCCTCTCACTGATTCAGAGTAATTACAGTGGCTGGATCTATTCTCTGAAGTAAAATCAATGATCTGATTTAGTCCCGTTTCAGTCCAGTCTCCTTTAAACACCAGCAGACGGACAAATCGAATCAGGACAGGTAGGATGGCTGTCTCACTAAGAACAAGTCCTTTATATTAGAAAAATATAGTAGAGAAAATACCTAACTTTAAAATATTATGTTAAACTTAATGTCCAGTAAAAATATAAAAATCTGAAGTCTTACTTTTCCCCGTGGTTATTTTGGATGAGACATTACATTGACAGGCTGCACAATTAACCAATATTAAATCAAAATTAGATTATTTAATTGAGACAGTTTTTTAAAAAGCTATGACAGCAGGACAACCAACTTATTTCAGTACTCAAACATTATCGCATGTCAGAGTTGGAGCAGTGTGTTGCATTGTGGGCTGCAGACAAAAACAACATGATGGCTAAAACGCCACCACCAGCCTGAATTGAAATTGAAAATCAAGTTTTTAGAGGAAAATATAAAAATTAGGATTTTATTTTTCGCAACAATCTTGCAGCCCTACATTTACAGTACTGTATTATTTTTTACATAGACATAAAGATTTAATATTTATTATAATGATGCCAATTCTAACAGTGCATATACTTTTATTAAATTCACTAATTTTTTGTAATGTTTTATACAGTATTTTCAATCTTTTAATATACTTATTTCTGAGTTATAGTCATTTTTTAAATCCAGAAAAAAGAAAGTAAAAAACACTAGAAGTGAAAATTACCAATAATAATAAGAGTATTAAGAGATTTATTCTGAAAATACACAAATGCAACAAAATGTATAAGCTACTGATTTTTTAAATGTAATATATGTATATATGAAGTGAAGATACACAGGTTACAAGATAATTATAAGAAAACCAAGGATTTTTCCATTTTGTTTTCCAGCTATTATATAGACTTACATCTTTATATTTTTATATTGTTCATCTCTGACAGTTGCACAATTACCCAAACATTGTACATTTATGCAACTATATTTTTTCTTTCAGTAATAGTAGTTTATATATTATGCCATGCTAGATGTTATGTCATTTTAAATTATCTTGGCATTCAGTATGGACGGCCAAATAGAATTTTCAATGTACAAGGAAACCCGTTTCCTTTACCGTACACATGACAATAAAACACTTCGACAGTCTTTAATAACATTTCCCCAGACATAGCAAATTATCACAGGTGAAGATGAATTGAGGAAAGTTTTGTATTTTACATGAAGATTTATTGACAATGTGTTGATCTTTTAAAAGCACTGGTGTACATTTTAATGATAAATCATTGCAACTACAATGAGATTGATCACATAAATGTAGTAAAAGTGGAATATTTCCCTGAGAAATGTGATGGACTAAGTTGCAGAAACTGTCCAATCCGAGTACTGTACTCCAGTGCATTCAGTTACAACCCTGATGTAAATGTCCAACTCTGTTTATTATTTTTGTTTTATTTTCTGAAACGTTTGCCGTCTTAGCAGAGGAACATCAAGAGAGCTATGTGAAGGTGATTAATACCCGTTATCTCCACATAAACTGTCCAACTGCCGTCTGTGTGAACCTCCATCATCAGTGTGCATCGCTGTAGGACTGACCTAGGTGTACTAAAAGACAAATAAACACCGCATCTCCCTCCACCCAAGCCGCCTGGCTCCATTCTGGCCCCTGTCCACTGGTTATGACATCATCAATCATCACCTGCTGCTAACCAGATGGCGCCCCATTACTGACCCTCGACAAGTGGAGAAGTCTGTACTGCAAATTCAATGATTAGGCTATTTTAAAACCACACACACACACACACACAGGACATACAATGACCTCTTCACACACATTGTCTTTTTCCTCCCTTAAACATCTGATCAGGATTTTTAGGTTGGAAGCAGCATCTCTGCAGGATTGTGAGTGCTCGGTGGGGGGCTCCTGGCAGACAAACAGGCCTGGAGATAAAAAAGCTACCTCTCCTGCATCTAAACCTTCCATCTCCAGTTTGTATGGAGCCAAACAGGTCAAGGTAACCTCAGTGAAAATGCACCAACATTATTATTCTTCGCAGTTTTCAGCCACGGATCCATGCCAAGTTAAGGCCCTGCTTAGAAAACTGTACTTAAGCAAAATAGGGCTCACTGCAAAGTCACATTATCATATAAATTGGAGGTCGACCAATGGAAAAACATGATGTAATAACAACAGTATGGAGCAGGAGAAAGCCACTAAATGGTTAATCGGTCAATAACAACCCACCCGTCCCCACATTATACATGTTATTTAAGCCTCAGTCACAAAGCTTCTTACGAACGATGGGTTTGTACGACATCTGGAGTTTGTAGACATTCATAGAGAGAGCAGTAGTTTCTTATGGCTGTATCATAAATTTGGTACGGCTGCAGTTCAGTTCACAAGAGCGACTTGAGGTCTCCATGAGAAAATGACAGGATTTCCATGTCGTGCGTAGACCGTACAATTGTCACATTCTTCGTAAGGGAGCCTTAGGACCTTGCTAAATCATACCTACAGCCACTTCACAAATTTGTTTTGTCGTACGATGATCGTACAGCACCCCTATGCGCAACTCACGGCACTCTCAAGTCAATGGTAGGAAGATCAGAAAGTCCTGTGTCACGATCATCATTATGTATTTGGGATCGTCCACTGTCCATGGTGCTGAAATTGCGGGGAAAAAAACTGACCTACACTGTTAAACATAATAAAAATTAGGAGTCATAATACGACATAAAGAATAACAATAAAAAAAAGATACATAATAGAGGGAAGTGAATGTTAAAAACACTAACTGTCCAACACTGTGTGCCTGATTCTAACTGTCCATCACACACCCCGTGTTGTTTTGTTGTGTTTATTTTTCTGTTAATAAAACACTTTCCCTTCATCACCGTGCCTTTGAGTCCAGTCATTCAATCCGTCTTGACAATTTGTGTCACATGAATGACGCATGACTGCCTATAAGAACATCTTACATCCTAGACCTTACATCTTAGAAACGCCATGTGAATTTCTGTCTGTACGTCCATTTATATGAACCTTGTAAGGGGCACATAATAAAGAGGTAATGTGTCCTGGTGATCTACTTGTAATCTACTTACAGAAATCATAGTGACATGAGGTTCTGGAAAGTCCTCCTGATCCATGAACGTCATGAATTGTCCTTAGGTTGTTCGTAAGGCATTCGTATGAAAGAGGGTTTCGTATCACGGTTGTAGAAAATTTTGCACAAAATCATCCATCTGGCTACAAACTTAGGAATGGTCTATGAACTTGCCATTCTTATAAGTCTGCTTTGAGAATGTCGTACAAAAACCATAAATCGTTCAGTGTTCGTAGCTGTTCATAAAAGTACTTGTGACTGAGCCTTTAATGAGAAATCATACAACAGTCAAATTAAAACTTATAAGTATGAATTAAACATCAAACTAACCATTAAAAAGAACAAATTAATGTGGGAGTCTAATACTAGCCATTAGTCACTAAATCACAGACTAATCCATTTACTGCTAAAATGAATGACAGTGTTTATTATGCAGACATACAGTTTTAAGTCTAAGACTCTACAGAATACCACTGAAACAATCTATTATTATCACTGTCAATTCATTTACTGATTGCTTTCCTCTATTAATGGATGATTTGTTTGTCTCTATAATTGTACAAAATTGTAAAAATGTTCATCAGTGCTTCTAAAATGTGTTTTTATTTGTACAATGCAAATATATTTACTCAATATGAGAGAAAAAAACAGACAAAATTAATATTTAAGAAGTTTCTATTTTGCGTAAATATGACTCAAACTGATTAATTTAAAAGCCGACAACAAATTGATTAATTGAATAATCTTTGCAGCTCTCCATCATTTTGTAAGACTAACATATTTTATTTGCACATCTGAAAATCAGATTTAGCTTTTTACCAATTTATATGCTGCTAACATCTTACGGATACTTATATTTACAGTATCAGAAAATTTCAGTTACATTTAGTTCAGCAAATCATCATTGTGGTTAAAACAAGCATCAATTCATCACAAACAATAAAGTACACTGGGAAAATTCTGGCTTTTCATAAAAATATGATTAAGTTTTGGATGGTTGGAAGGTCAGCAGGTCTATTGAAGAGTAGCCTGTCCAGTTATCCTGCTTCCTCAGTGTATTCAATACTGAGAAAACAGTCAGGAATTATGGGACTTGAATCTAAATATATATATATTCAGATAACATGAACATGACACTTTTGTCTAAGAATACAGGCTGTAATCTGTAATTCAATCCTTATTTTTGAATCAAACATCCAACAACAGTTGTAAAAAAATTTGCAGACCTGGAAGTGACTTGTGACAAAAAGAAGTCAGTGTGTATGACACATTGCAAAACACCTGTCCCCAAGACTTATGATTGGCTCGATATAAAAATATATCAGGCATAATCAACAGCAAATGGTTGCTTGGGTCCCCTCACTATAAGCACTCTTGCTTCTTTTCAGTTCCCTTTCATATACATCTGTTTTAAACTGCTTTGGTAGAATGTTTGTTTTTTTTTCTCAGTGCATAAAAAAAATATCTGAATCTGAGCAGTTCAAGACCGTTTTCTCAGTATTAAATACACAGAGGAAACAGGATGTCTGGTCAAGCTAATTGAAAAGGACGTCAGCTGTCAAATAAATGGAAAGCAGTAAACAGTTCTGTTTTACCTGAGATGCAGCGATACAGTGTACAGTACACACCTGGAAATAATGAACTAAAGTATCTGTACAGCGCTGTATTGTGACATTGACGTTGTGATGCTGAAGTGTTGGGACATGAACTCTGTTAACTTATGCTGCTCCTATGATGCTTCTGAAAAGAACCACCATGCATCTCTTCACGCAAACCTAAAAGCAAACCACTCACAGTGGAAGTATAAATAATTCCTCTTCGTCCTATTATCAGGAGAACAGCACCTTTAGAAATGTGGTTGTTTTGCCAGCGAACAAAAGACTACAGTAAACAAAAAGTCTTCTGACAGTTTCATTTCTTTCCAACTCGTCGTCTTTGTACCGTAGCATTAGACACTTTGATGTTGTGTACACCAGAAGGATATGCAACTATCCTCCCTCCTCCTCTCTCACCACATACCTAAGGCAAGTAACCTTGGATTTACACCTTCAAATCCTCCTCTGCCACATGCAAGTAAGGATGAAGGATAAAACAATGCATCTACATGACGATCCTCCACCCTCACACTCTAATTGTCATTTGAGGTCCTGTCTCATTTGGCTTCCAGATAAATACAGTTCGGAACAGCAGTAGCAGCAGCAATTTGCATTTAAAGGTAGTTCGTCTAGCATGCCTCATGCCTGCAATTTACTGAAAGGTACATTTGCATTTTGAAAGGCAGAAAATACTCAAACCCGACAGTTAAAAATGATATTAAAAGAAAGACTCATTCTGGGAGGAAAATATTTTGGATTTAATATTCTGCAAGATGGATTTTGTTTTGTTTTTTTAATTTCTATTGCAACACCCCACTCCCACCCCCAGTAGCTAAAATCACATAAGTTCTTACATCAATAGCTATGGCATTGTACTAATAAATTTAAATACACACACACATAGTTGGTATTTAATCAATCAAGAATGTGACCAAGAAATAAAATGAGATGTTGCCTCGTGCAATATATATATATAAAAATCTTTCTCTCGTCCACCTGGGCGGTGTCTCCTTCAGACTCAGGTCCTCTACCAGAGGCCTGGGAGCCTGAGGGTTCTGTGCAGGTTCTTAGCTGTTCCTAGCATTGCCCCTAGTGCCCTGACCACTACTGGTACCACTGTTGCCTTCACACCCCACATTTTCTCTTCTTTCAGCCCTTGGTATTTCTCGAGCTTTTCATGTTCTTTCTTTCTGATGTTGCTATCACTGGGGATTGCTACATC
>JAPTGZ010000008.1:30910449-30921842 GCA_029814645.1 Fowleria isostigma
ATTATGTTATTATTTTCTTGGTGCGGCCCACTTCAGATCAAATTTGGCTGAATGTGGCCCCTGAACTGAAATGAGTTCTGCTTCCCTGCTTTAACAGATTCCTCCTTCAAATACCGGTGACCACTGCTATAGAGATCAGCACATTGCAGTAACAGCCACAGACTTTTCCCAATAATTCTGAATGAGTGCAACCCAGGCCTCAACATGTTTTTAATGATCAACACTGAAAGAAAACAGAGTGAGAATGTGTGTGAGAGCAGTCCTGAAAATCAGTGCTAATATATGCAGCTTGTCTATTTGTGAGCCAAAATAGCAATTATCTTCAATTTGAGTTTGTTACCTTTAAACTGTTTTGTTCCTGAGGCTGTGTATTATTAGTCAGATTATCAGATTTCGTTTCTGATTTGATTTGCTTTTCACTTCACTGTTCCACTTTATCTACAGATACCAAGAATACTTTTGTATATGTGTAATAGTTTTTCTTCCCCCACCTTTTAAACCTGTTTTACAATTAAAAAAAAAAAAATCTTCATAGCATCAGATGAAAAAGTGTCTAAAAATGTAGCAGTGTAGACAAAAAAAAAAAGGGCACAATTCGGATACTTTTTTCCATTAAATCAAACATCTCCATGCTGACTTTTACCTGTAACAACATGCTAAAAGACTTCAACTACTGACTAGACACTTGAGGAAGTGACACAAACATGAGTGGAACAAATCAAAAGCAGTACATCATACTGAAATGAATGAATGAATTCAAGTGCACTTTGCACACTTGACTGCATTGTGAAGATAAATGTGCCTTTTACAACCACCTTTAAACGCACAGGATCTTTGTGACTAAGACTTAATTAGAGACCATTCATTTTTGTTCTTTTCTTCATGACATATCAAATAAGAAATAAGGAAAATGTCTCCGAGGTTGATTGTCAATAAACATATTTAAAAATACATTTTACTTTCTACAAAAAAATAAATTATTGTGTGGTTGCTAATTTGTCTCTGTCTCATTCCAACACAAAAAACCATGTGGTGCCAGGCACAACAAACCCCACCCCTCACATGTATTGTAATTTATTTTGGCATTGATCCAGCTAATGTCATCATGTCTATGTGTGTTGATGTCAGCATTGATTGATTGATTGCTTTATTAATCTACAAATGAGGAAATTAAAATGTCATGGACTCACAACATTCATCACGATACAACAAAAAAACCACATCATTATGACAGACTCTGCTACAGACCACTGTGGTGTCAGTGCATTAGTGCAACAGTCCAATACCAATTCTTGTTACTATAAAACTATACAACCACAGATACAATTTCAAATCAAATATCAATTAAAAAAAAACTCATTATAAAACCACACAACAGGAACAATTTCAAATCAAATAAATGGCAACCTCAGATAAAATAGAAGACAGACAGTATAGACTAATTTCACTCATGATAAGTAAATCTGAAAGACAAATTTCTTTTTTCAATCACAAAAAATTTGATTTAATTTTTTAAACTCTCCATCAATTTGATAGAGAGCACAGATATCTGATAATTCCAGGATTCATGAGGATCTAATTGTGAAAGAGCGGTTCAGGGAGCAGGAGACATCATTTTGACACATGGATGGGACACCACAGAGCCCAGACCTGAGCCCCATTGAGAATCTTTAGGATGTGCTGGAGAAGATTTTACACAGTGGTCTGACTGTCCATCATCAATACGAGATCAGAGTGAAAAACTGATACAGCTATGGAAATTTTAAAAAATGTTCTGAAACGTATTATGGCAGTGAATGAGCACTGTGTGGTGTAAAGATGCTGAATGTGTCCTGTAACAATGGGCTACAGTTTGTAAGAAACAATCTGCCTCAGAGATTAAATGTGCTAAATTGTACATACTTTAACTAAAGGAACAAGAAAATAAATGACAAAAGTACTGGTTAGCTGATGTTTCAGTGTATATGGTTAAGTGTTATTATGTACATTTGTAGATTTACAAATTCTCCACTACAAACAGCGTTTAAAGTAGATCTAGTAGTTCTGAGCCACATATTTCTTTTCAGTAAAACCAATTTTCTCATTAATTCACAGTATTTCACATTCTGACTGAAGACTATATCTTGGAAACTACAGCCAAACAGCATTTTCACTTATTTTTTTCTTTATTAGTGACTCAATCTTGGTAACGATTCACTACTTTTATTCTATTTTACTTGTAGAACAATAAAATCAAATCTAAAGGTGGTGCAACAAAAAAAGGAATTGAGGACTTTTTTTTTTGGGGGGGGGGCTGACTGTGTATTCCAGTGGTAAAATTTATGTTAACTTATTTTTTTAGAGTATTTCTACAGTACAAGTATTTATAGCCATACTAGATCAATGTGCTTACATCTGAAAGATTGAATTACCAGAAAAGAGCAATGACCTGATTTAGTTTATTTATTAAACGTACAAAATACAATATGAAGAATATATATACATGAGACAACTCTATAAGAGGGTCTGTTCAGCATTATTTTCTTTACAATCTGATATGTCAGGAAGGATGAAATGATTTGATCATATTGGCCAAAAAATTGCCAATTACAATCATGGGAAAAAATTATTAGCTAGTCCTATATTTTCTTCAATTTCTTGTTCATTTTAATGCCTGGTACAACTAATTTTTTAGTATTTGTTTAAATAAATATAATGATAACATCAAAAATAGCTCATAAGAGTTTAATTTCAGAGCTGGTATCTATCCATTTTCCATGGTTTTCTTGATAATAAATAAAATCACATAAGTTCTTACATCAATATCTATGGTACTGCACTGAAAAAAAACAGTGCATTTAGGCATTCCATGTTTTCTGTCTGTTTTAGTCGTGTGATACACACAGGACTAAGTACTTGATTACATAACAATTGTTTCTGATGACTTTTGATTGTCTAATAATTTTTTCCATGACTGGAAATAAACTAAAGGCTAGTATACTAAAGAGTGAGCTGCTAATTGTAGCTGCTGTGAACTGAGAACTGCATGACCAGCTATGATATAAGGCCAAAAAAAATGCATCTCACTGAAATTGCAGGTGTTTCCCCCCATACAATAACATAAAATTAAATGAATTAATGACCACCTTCTTGCACAAACTACACCTAAGCAATTTTCTGTCATTAGTTGTTGTGTAATCCATGTCACTGATCAACTGGTTTCACTCAACCCCAGTATTGTTCACCCAGCATCCAAAATTGATAAAATACCACCCATCAGAATTTTTTTGTTTTTTTTGTTTGGTGCCCAAAATGGCATTGAGGCTCAAAATTCAATTTAAAACACATAAAGAACTACAGGAGCCCTTGGGGAGAAAAATAAAACAGTGAAACAATAGTTGGGTAACATCTCATCTGCCCTTGTGAGGTGGTTTCCATGGTGATGACACTCTTCTCCCTGTCTGTTTTTTCCCTCCTGCTCATCTTTTCTCACAGGCCTGAGATTTTCATGTTTCAGATATAGTGCCGTCATAATCTATTAGCTGCCGGAGGGAGGCCAAGGCCCTGAAAGAGTGTCAGCAGAGAAAAAAATGAAAAAAAAAAACCAACATAAAAAGTGTCCCTGAGCATGGATGCATTCACAAGACACAGCCTGATTAGTGTCACCTCTGGCAGTGTAACCCCGAGGCTTCGGGTAATGGAGCAGCCAGACGCCTTCTTGGGCCTGTGTGGAAGGAGCCACGGGTTCAAATAAACACATCAATCAAAATGACTGAGCCCTGACAGCGAGTAGCCACAGCGCCACCCAATTCACCCCCAATTCACAAGACAAGACGTTTTTCTGATTCTGGGGGTTGTTGCAAACGCTTGAGACGTGTGGCCCAGGACACCTGTTTAGATGGTGGATGGTATCGCTCCTCAGAGAGCCCGCTGCCTGAATACTTATTGAAGTAGCGAAGCGAGAAAAACCACGGCGCTGCTGGAACACTCAGTATTCAACAACGCTGACAGAATCAAAGCTGAGACGTGTCTGCAGCGAATGGCGAATTTCATTCTCGACATTGTGCTTCTGCTGCTTCGGGCTCACTAGTTTTACTCTTCATTAACGTCTTCAGTCTGTTTCTACGGCAACAACATGCACCTCTCTCTTTGCTCTGGCTTCCCTCTCATCATTTACAACAGACTGTAATAGTGCTCTTTTTTACCTTATCTTTTTATTCTTTCATCCGGTCCCCCTCTCTCTGCACTCGTTTAGTGCACTCTCTTTCTCCTCTCAGTGAGCAGAGGTGAATGTCAATGTCAAGCTGCGGTCCTCTGCTCTCTGCAGTGCTCACTGAATGCCAAATCAAAAAAACATATGCATCTATACCATCAAATGGAGAAGGGATAACCGGTCACTGCTGTGCATGCAATTTCACGTGTTTGAATGGCTTGTAACCCGTGTCACCCTGAGTCTCACTGTCCATTATCTTTGTCAGCTGCTCACTTCTCCGGAGCGGCTCAGTGAGGTGTACATCTCAAGTCAGAATCAAATAGACTAGGGTGATATATCCAACGTACTCGGTGCATCACAGCTTGTTCTACGTGGGAAGTATTAAATGTACTCAACATCACGCCAACATCAAGGGGAAACTGTTGAGAAAAGCATTTAAGCTGCTCAGGTTCCGGTGTATTTTACATCAGGAGTTTCATAGCTTTAGGGGGAGTTTATTAAAAAGTCCAATTATATTGATTCTAAAGCATCAAAAGGGTTTAATTAATCGATTTTAACCTGCACAAGTTTCTACATGCTTTGCTACTGCTATGAAACCACAGCATCTTAAAAGGAAATGGTAGTTTTAAAAAGTGCCCTGCCACAGAAAACCTTTTTACATAAGTTTGGTCTATAAGTGTTTGCGTTATGTAGTTAATATGAAAATGAACCGCGACCTCCTCTGTCTGCTATCGACACTGAAAAGAAATTAGCGGACAAACGGGGTCAATTAGAAAAACTGGTCGGTGTGATGTGTTACTGCTTGAGCTCATTAGTATTCATGAGCTCACCCAGGTGAGACCACGCCCACAGAAGGTCTAGCTCAGTGGCAGTTTTCAAATACTTCAAGGACGGCTGATCATCAATGTTCTTGTGCACTATGCTCCAATAGAACTTCAACAATGCAGAGGCTTTGCAATAAGGTTGCTGTTGAAGCCTGGAGCAGTACCATCAACAGCAGTCTTCAACTATTACTCTGACTGTAAGTAAAACACTTTTGTTAACTCAAGGTAGTACTATGTACATTGACTAACTATTAGCCAATCACAGTTAAGTAGATTAGCATGTTGAATATTCATGAAGCTGGCGTAACTCTAACCAAGTCTTCCAGCAGACTCATTAGAATGGATGGAAACTTATTAACCAATGCATTTTTTCCACAAAAAATGTTACACAGTCTGTGGTAGAACTTCAGACATGACCACAAAAGTAATGAAATACATGTAGCAGGGAACTTTAAAAGTTTATCAATTCTCTTGCAATAATGGCCCACACCAGAACTACACCTGTCTCATGTAGGACTGAAAACAGATGAACAATACTCAAAACAAAAAGTTTTAAAAAAACATTATAATGCCAACATGAAGTTGATTATCTGGACATAAAATGTAACTGCTTTATCGTTTCATCTTATTACATCTTTGTATCAATTTTGTTTTATTTTTTATAATCAATGCATGACTGTGTCCAAAAATATGATTGTTAAGGTTTAAGCATTAGCTGGTTCTTTTATCCCTGTTGGGCAATTCAGTGTCTGCATTTTGGACATTCTAATACACACAACACCTAGCATTAGCGCTTAGCACATTAGTAGCAGTGAGCTATTGACATCGCTGAAGGATGAACTGCAGACCTTAAGACCTTGGTCAAGGGCCTAACATACAGTAAGCATACACCTGTTTCTGCTATTGATAGTAAAGGAAACTGGATGACCTGGAGGACGCCCACACAGAGAGGAGAGAACAGGCAAACTCAACACAGACAGAAAAAAAAAAAAAAATTATGCAACTGTGTTACAACAGATCACAGTGACCTTGGCTGTGGGCACCGAAAACTGAGTCAGATAATACCAGAGATGTCTTTTTTGTTATTTATTTATTTTTTTTTTTACCATTTTTATACCAAATATTATCAGATCATGTTATCTTGTTAAAGCTTGATGTTTGGCCTCTAAAACTCAAAAATGAAAGTAGAGTAAAATGCAACCTTATGCTAAATTTGAAGAAATTCTGCCACGTCAGTCCTGAAATCCACAAAGGCTGAGTAAATGGACAAGCTGAAAGTACACCATTCTGCCTCTTACCATGATTCATGATCAGCACACAAACATGGATGTTCATGGCAGAGGAACCAACTCTGTGGACTAAAAACATGACATCAGCATTTACGTCCATACCAAACTGAGGAAAAATGCTGTTTATTTTTGCAATATTTATTATTATAACCTGTGTTTATTTTAGCTCTATCTATGATCTTGCTAAGTTCAGGGTTCCTACAGATTTATAGAAGTTAAATGTAAATCTTTTGAAGACCTTTTTTAAGACTACTTAGAAGAAATTTTAGTGAATTTTGTGGCCATACTGGCAAAGATTTGTGACTCTTACAATTTAGGAAAATGTATTTATTTACTCCAGTGCTTTGATTCCCACCATTCAGAGTCATTTTTCATTGGGGTCCGCAAAGTTAGTAATAATTGGTTCCTAATTTCAATGTAAATAGGTTGGAACGGGTGGAAGTGAGTCGAGTAGCGTTACTTTCTTTACAGCTTGGACATTCAACAGACAGATTTAAACACAGTGAACAAGTTAATGGAAACATAACTTAAGACCTACCATATCAAATTCAATACCTTTTACAGGCTTTTTTAACCTTTGTGTGGTGTTCATATTTTTGTTATTCAGCCAGTGTTTGTGGGTGTGGTAGACCCACTGCATTTGTGGGTTTTTAATTCATCATAATCAAACAATTTTACATTAAAATGCACAACAGATGTTTGCTTCATCCCAATTACAAGCAAAATAAAAAGCATGTACATTAATTGTTTGCCTCTGCTAGATCACATTTACAAATTAAAGTGCTACTTATTTTTAATTTGTTTGTTGATCAAATGTAATATAATCAAAACATGAGAGGAAAACATCATTAAAATTACTCATTTTTCTTTTAATAAAAAATTAAAGCAGGTCCCACAGACCCAAACGCCACACAAGGGTTAAGGGTATTATGTAGATTTGTAAATTCAAGGCTTTTAAGACTTTTTAAGACCCTGTAACTTAAAACTAACTACAGCCTCTGGCATTTTTTCAGAGACGTATAAAGTTATTTATCACAGTTTTGTTTTTTTAACATTGGCTGTAGCTTTTTGTTCCAGATTCCATATATTTCATGTCTAAATCATTTTAGGGGTGACTTGCATTTGACCACTTCTGTCAATTTCGGTACGAGGACGCATTAAACCAGGAGATAAAGACTATGTTTTTGCTGTACGGACAGGCCCCGCAGGAGCCTTTAGCCACTTACTGAGAATGTGTCCATATGCTTCAAATCTAATTTTTGTCAGATGATTGAACAGCATGTGAAACACCTCTTAACTGTCAAAATAAGAGGGCTGGAACCTGTCATTTTGTGGTTTACTGACATTCATGCCCACTTCATGTATGATTGGTCCAGTGTGCAAAGGTGAGGAGAAAAGCACGGTTCAACATCGGTAGCATTCTTCTTTTTTTTTGCTAGAAATATGGAGACTATTATTTGAACATTTACCCAATCTGCCCACTCTCTCTGACAGTGATCGCAGTCACAACAGCTACTGTAGCAATACTTCACTTGTTGTGGTTGAACACTTTATACAAACTTTATTTTAACTAAACCCCTGCTTTAAACAGCTGGAGATGGATTCCAGCTGCAGGACATAACATCTGGCAATCGACTCCAGAGCTTAATTCTAAACATCACTAGAAAAGAGTCTGCCTGCTGAAATTTCCCTGAAGTACAGTGTTTTCTAACCTTTGGTTTTGGACAATAGACATCTTCATACAATTATCATCCCCAAATTAGTTCTTAAATCAAAGTATGACAGTCAAACATGTGGGATAAATGCTAATTAGACAGTAGTGAGGGGCTCCCGCATCAGGATCACATGACTGATCACATGTGGATAGAAAATGAAGTTGCTAATGAACAGTGACTAAAAGAAGCCCCTGACAGCTGGACGACAAACAGAGCAAAAAAGAGACATATTTTATACTAAATTAAAGCCGTTTTAAAAATTCCTTGTTGTATTCATGCAATTAAGAAAAAAAAACACTTGGATTATTTCACAGTATGTGCTGATGATGGTAATATTGATACATACATTTACCGATAGTTTATAATAAGTACAAGAGGAAGTGCTTAGCCCTTTGTCGGGTATGCTGTCCTAAGCATACCCCGACATTATTTTATTATTTTATTTGGTTTTTACCATGTTTCCATACAAGGGATATGATGCTACTGACAGCTGACCAAATTAATTAGACCATCACACTGAATAAAACAGACACAGATAACCTTTATTTATTGCCTGAGGTAAATTTACTCATTGCCCCCTTATGATAGATTCACGATTTCTCTACGTTTAGATCCTGTAGAAAATTTGACGTGTACTTTGATATAATGTACATAAGTTAGTAAAGCACGTAGCATATGTCTAAGAGTTGTCAGTTATTTAACGCTGAAATGCTAATGGTTATATGTGTCTTGCTCAGTGTGCAGAGCGGTGTAGCACAGCGTCAACATCTCCATGAACTAAATGAGGCTCTATAGGTGTTGTGCAGCTGTACTGTGCTTGCCATCAGCTGACAAGACCATGTGTTTCACAAGTGAATTGCTCTGCAGTGCAAAAAATATCTTACACTGCAACTTTTCCACCTTTATACATTTACTGTCACTTTTCAAACAACAAGCCCTCACAAATATAAAACACTGACTAAAGATATAAAAACATCCTACAGGAAACTTACTTTTTCTGCTTTGTCAGGAGGCTGTTGGACTGGATTCATTTTCCATTTTAAATATTGTTGGGTGCTTTGTGGCATTTTAAAATATCAGCCTTGTGGAAGTAACATACGCCTTTTTCGCTCTGTGTACACCTGTGCTGCAGCCTCCACTGACAAATGTTCATTGGACTAAATATAGCAAACCTTTAAATCAAACTCTGTCAATCACTTCCAGTTCTGGTGGTTCAGACGGCTGGTCTAATTATAACCTCCGATCAATACCTCTTCCGCTTACGGCATAACTGAGGTAAATGCTTCCAGTACTGTTTCATCCATGAGCAAAAGTCCTCAAATGTAATGACTGTTTACTAAGGGTGTAACAGTACAGAAAAATTTCGGTACAGTATGTTTTCGATATCAAATCCATAAAAATAAATAAATAATATAACTGATCATCATAAAACAATGCCAGCAAACTGCTCTTGTTTTGTCCACTTGTTTCTCTACTGACTTAACTGACAGGTAATCCGAAATGCTGCCAAATCAAAGACCTTCAAGAAGATGGAGGGTCTTCCAACTCTGTCTTTGTATCTGTGATGCTGCTGAGCTGCCAGACTGGTTCAAGTTCAACATGTGTATGGTGCTTGGACCGCTTAGATGTCCATCTAAGACAGTGGTTCTTAAACTTTTTACAGTGGAGTGCCCCCTGAAATATACTTTTTTAGCTAAGTACCCCGACTCCCGCTTCAGCATTTTTGATTGAAAAAAATTTGGCCCTTTGCCAAAACTTTATAAGCAACATGTACTTAACTGTAATATATATAAAAAAAAAAAAAAAGTGAATTTTGTGCAAAATATAAACTGAAAAGTGCCTTCTTTCATTGAAAAGAAAATAAATAAATTAGTGAATAAAAAAATTACATCTCAAACTCATTTTGAATAATATAAAATAGAAATGTGCTTAAAATGTTACCAAAGCTTAAATGAGATTCATTCATTCTTTCATTCAATCACTTTCTGAACTCGCTTTATCCTCACTAGGAAATGACTGAAAATAAAACTATTATATAAATGTATTTATTGTGTTTTATATATCAACATTACTTCTCATCATTTATTTTGTGTTTGGTACATGATGACTTCTTTAATGCATTTCTCCCCAAAAATTTCAAGTACTCCCTGGGCTTTTTCCAACTACCCCAGGGAGTACATGTACCCCCATTTGAGAAAGACTTGTCAAGGATATCAAATATTGCACATGGGTTCTGCTTTCGTCCACTCTGCTCATACTGTGTGTGTGTTTTGCTTCAAGGTTCATGTGGAAACTTAAGGCGAGTGTTTGCGTTCTTCACGTGGACTACATGTACTTGTTCGGTACACCTTCGTATTGTATTGACGGCCCCAAATTGAAACAGTTCTGTACAAACGAGTGCACTGTTTACGGTGGTGGGAGGTCAGAGTCGAGTTCCTCTGATCACACACAACAAGTCAAAGCAGAGACTTGTTTATGGAGCAGGGAGAAACCTAATTTATTTAAAGATTCAAAATGTGAAAAACAGGAGGATCAAAAAGCTTGAGTGGGATTTGTGTAGTTCTGGTTGTTATAAGTATCTGTGAAAACTCCAGTATAATTTTTGAGACCTAAAAGCCAGCAGACAGGAGGGAAAAAAATAGCCATAAAATTTTTAAATAAACTTATTTTGGTAAGAAAATAAGGCCTGCTTGTAAAAACTTCAGTTAAACCGTCTCTTATAATCCTGCATCACACTTGACAGAGTTAATCTACTGTCTGTGGTGAATTTGTGTGCACACTATGTAATAAGGGATAATTATGAAAATTGTAGATGAGCTCATGAATAATGTAGTTTGGAGAAAACATTTCACGTGTTTTCATTGAGATTCAAGTGATCTCCCCTGTCCCATCTACTCCCAAATATCATATTTTATGAAAAACAATCACCAAAACAACTTGTTGCAAATACAAAAATAACATTTAAAAGGTTTATTCCTATTAACATCAACCTGCCTTAGTTCATACTACAGCTTCTACACATCTTTCATGTAAAACTGCAATGCTGGTTGACTGAAAGTGATGGTGCAGCATCAGATGTGAGAGCGGGGATACACATAAGGCATCAAAAACAAGGTGAAAAACTGTACAACTGAGTCGGCATCTACAGCCGTCGGGCATCAGCTTCTGCAGACAGCAACAAGGAAGAGTTCACGTCATGGTCAGAGTAGTGAATCCATAGGCGGAGAGATTAGCTCCACTAATCTTCTGCTAGATAATACCATGAGAGGATGACAGAGGAGAGGAGAGGAGAGGAGAGGAGAGGAGAGGAGAGGAGAGGAGAGGACAGGAGAGGAAAGGAAAGGAAAGGACAGGAAAGGAAAGGAAAGGAAAG
>JAPTGZ010000008.1:30930901-30942682 GCA_029814645.1 Fowleria isostigma
TGCTGTGGAAAACAGACATTCTCTGGACTTGGTCCATTTGACCCTTGTGTCTGAACACAACCATCCGGCTCATGTGCGGTTAACTTTACTCAGATAATAACCGGCTGACCCTCGAGTATTAAGTCCGGACATTAACCGGTGAGGTGTTGACGTTCAGAATGTCAGGTCAAGATCTGGACACGCACCGCCTGAAGGGTTGAGGGGAGGGACCGGAGGGAACCCCCTGACAATCCATCCATATTATGGATTCCAGAGTGCATGTTTGAAAGGGACTACACTAAATTAAATATTGAATACTTTTTTCAGTTATTTTGATCATTTATATTTTACTTTGATTATATAACTGAAATTGCTGTCCACCCTGTCACTTTGGAGGAACCACCCCTTTAATAATCCAATTCAATTTTATTTATATAGTCCAGTATCACAACAAGGTTACCGCACAGGACTTTACAGATTTCAGTCAAGTCAACAGTCATTGAACCAGATAGATTAACATCCCCGGCATGCCCCATTCGTCGACCTTCCTTCTCGGCAAGGAAAAACTCCAAAACCCAGTGGGAAAGGAGAAACCTCAGGGAGAACCACACTGAAGGCAAGGTCCACTCCCATGGACAGACAGGCTGTAGATAATAATCTGTTTGATGACATCATCATTTTGAGTGTCTTCATTGGAGGCATAAATATAGTCTATGAGGGCATTTAGGATTTACATTTCAAAATTTTCATCATTCTGTGTTTGTACTTAATTGTGGTCAAGCTCAGCATGTCTACCCCGTCACCACAAAATATCATTTAACAAACTTTTCAGAAATTCTAAATATATTTGTTGAACATTACACAGTCCTCTTCAAAGATGACCCACTTTACTGACTCAAGGTCCAGCATGTGGTCATTAAATGCTAACTTTAACCAAAACTGTCCATCCTATTATTTTTACATGTATTGGTCAGTGACAGGGTGGACATACCGGTATTTGTTTCATTTTTTTGTGGTCTACTTATAATTTCTCTACTTACAAAAAAAAAACGGATTTAAAATGTGGGAGTTTGACCAACATGCATTCGTAACAGCCTGCAGTTGTCTTAACACATTGAACATAAAGTTAAGTGGAAAATCTCAAATTTTTGGGACATTTTGAACTCTGATAGGCACCTTATAGTGATGCTGACCCAAATCTAATAGTGTATGTAAAGTCATGCACATTGGTGTGGATGCACATGTGAGTATGAAAATAGACGATACAGCTGGATTCACTGATGTGAAACCACATTTCTCTGCTTGCTGGATTTACAGTCCTGGTACACTCTATGTTTTCTTCAATTTCTTGTTCATTTTAATGCCTGGTACAACTAAAGGCACATTTATTTGATCAAATATAATGATAACAACAAAAACAGCTCATAAGAGGTTAAGAGGTGATATCTATCAGTTTTCCATGGTTTTCTTGATACTAACCAAAATCACATAAATTCTTACATCAATATCTATTGCATTGTACTGACAAAAACAGTGCTTTTAGACATTCCATGTTTTCTTTTCCGTCTTAGTCACATGATACACCCAGGAGTTAGGACTTGATTACATAACCAGTTTTTGATGACTTTTGATGGTTTAATAACTTTTTCTGCAACTAAGTGCACACTTAGATTGCGTAGATTTCAGTACAGATGAGGTTAAACATAAATACTGAAGCAAAAAAGACAAATATTGAGTGTATTTTTCGAAGTCTTACAGTAAGTCTGAATGCAAACATAAAGTTGATTTTCCTACCTGTGCTAGAGCTTACTTATTGTCAACTCATACATAATCCATTTCCTGCAGGCCTTATCAAAAACTCCAGACCCAAAATAAAAAAAGAAATTCCTGACAGTTCTCAGCTTTGAAAATAATACGGTCAGATTTATTTAAGAATAAGCCCGTTGCTTTTAAAGCCTTTGACACTCTTTTTTAAATATATATTTCCAGCTTTGATTTATCTACCCAAACAGGACTTGAAGTGGAAGACCACAGTGCACGAACAAAGTGTCCACAAGCACGTATCTAAAGAGGATTTCCAAGAGACAAATGAACTCAAGTGGAGCCCGAGGAAAGAGGCCATAGAGGGGCCGGCAACAGTTAAAGATGTGTTGCTCTCTAAAGGAGCAGATGACTAACTCTGAATTTTAAGTGGAGGAAAGTTCTGCTTTTTTTTCTTCAGGCGCTAAAAGACCAGTTGTGTTGTCGAAGAGGGCCAGATGGGCTGTGCTCGGTGACTAAACCCAAGGCACGAACACACGTCTCCACAACCCTCAAACTGATCAGCATTCAAAGTAAACACTCGCCTTTTTCCCTCTGCTCTTTTCTGACATACTGTTTCTCCTCTGTGCTGATGGGTCCACAGGGACGACAGGACTTACTGCTGTTTATCCACTTTTTCCTCAGGGAAAAAAAAGAGGAGGCTCAGCCAGCAGGGGGGACAGAGGTAGAGGATGATGCTGAGCACAGAGACACAGGCGAGGATATTACACTATTAGGGAACGTGGCTACAGGGAGACCAAATACCCACAAGACACCACACTGAGTTTCACTTTCATTTCCCGACAGAGTGGGGTAACCTTACCATGACTGCCCACGGAGTTCAGCACCTTAATCTTTTTAACCATGCTTAGGTACTTAGAGAGGACAACGCACGTCTCTGGGTCTGTATTTCCAGTCTGGGTAGAACAACTGTGCACAGATTTACAGTTCGAAAAACAGTAATTTCTGCTGGAGTGAAACTCAAGCCCTTAGTTCGACCTCTGTCTGAAATGGGACACGTTAAGCTCCTCTCTCTTGAAACTGAGGCAGATTTAATGCCGCCTAAAAAGGCAAATTTTAAAGGTAGGGTAGAAGATGTTTTCCTGGAGCATTTTTTACTCTTGTGCTTAAAATTCCCTTCACACCCCGATTACACCCAATTAATTAAATGTTCTAGTGCAGTGGTTTCCAACCTTTTTTGGCTCACGACCCCATTTTAACATCACAATTTTCTGGCAAATCTAGACACTCAAAATGGAGACATTTTTTTGCTCAAATTGATTTGTTTTTGATCATGTAATAGTTTGCTATATTATGTTGCAAATAAACATTAATTTTAGACATCATTTGGGTTATATAATGTAAATTAATATGGTCCGAGGAAGAAAAGCCAGGTGTAGATTACTGTACAAAGTGAGAATCTTATTTTCCTTTCCCAGTCAGTTGAGCTCAACACTGAAAAAACATTAACTCAGACTATGGATTCTGAACAAGCTGCACCATCTTAAAACACAATAAACATTTGAAAGATAATCAAGATACATGCCCTCTTAGATATTATATTCTGCATTTTATTTGAACTGGATTTTTGTTAGAAAAAGTGTGTGGCGTTTTAATTATAATTAAATATATATTAATTAAATATTTTTCATTAGTATTTTTTTGTCCCAATTACTAGAAATTTCAGGTGACCCTTAGGTTGAAAACCACTGCTCTAACACAAAAATAGTAAAGTTCTTTATACCTTACTTGTGTTTTTCTTCTATTTTTTGTACACTTCTTGGATTTTTTTTTGTTTGTTTTTTGTCACTTATGGGTAGTAAACCAAATATGGTTACTTTATTGACCCTGATTTTCAATAACACAAAAAGGTTAAATTTTTTAATTTAGTGCAACTATAAAGGATTAAAAAGGAGCCATATGTAGGTTTGGCACTTTTCAAATACAAACATTCTGGCTCTGTCAGTGATATCAGTATTTGACATGAACATGATTCTTTAATCTCCTGTGTCATATCAGGGCCATTTTATGATTACTTTGAATAGAATTCTTACATACAGCTCCTTTAACTCTTTCCCTCTTGAATGCCTACTAGGAACAACCCATATATATGTTACCAGTTCTACCCAAGGAACATTTTGTTTTTCCGATGTGTTGTTTCTTTTCCCAGTGTCTAAAATCATCACTATTTCAGCAAACTTGAGGAAAAAACAGTGAAAATGTATTATTTTCTTTTTTGGGGGGTAGAGGGGACAAATAAATAAATAAAATATATATTTTTTAAAATTTTAATAGATTTTTTCAAAATAAAATAAGATAAAAATAAAAACTATATAAATAAAATAAAGAAAAAAAATAAAGAAAATGTATTATTTAATCCTATTGGTTGGCCTAGTATGGGTTGTGGTCACATCCACCTATCATGTGTCACTTTTGAAAAACAGAACTTACTCTAATGGTAATCAAATCATGTCTTTAGTAATATAACAGAGGCGTCAAAACTTGTCATTAAGGGTAAGGGGGCGTGGGTCATCAAATGTCATCTTTATAGGGGAAAGAGTTAACCTACAGATACATGGACTCATTTCCAGAGCCTGCCTCAGGTGGATATTCATGGAACTGTCAGTAAGTATACTCCACAGCTGTTTACCTCAAACAACATCCATCATGAAACCAGAATCAGTTTCACGTGTCATGGCGGGCCATGGGGAATGTCATAGAGCGGTGTCAGTACAACTTAATGAGTCTCCACTGATGTGTGTTAAATTACGTATAATGATGTCCATGTCAGCGCCCGTATAAAGCTCATGTTGGGTTTGACAAAGTGAGGGAGGCTGAAGCGCGGCACCGTACGCAGCGTGGAAGAAGCCTCTTAACAACACCTGTGCTGCTGCACTTGGAGCAGAGGCCTTACTGTGATCTGATGACTCAGACCAAAGGCTAGGCCACAGACATATTGTTGTAGCACAACCCTTTGTTCCAGCTCTCAAAAAAGCAACACAGAGCACTTCTTCTGTGATGCATGATGGGAACGGAATACAGATCCAGAAAAGTAAACTTACAGGTTGATCTACTGGAGATAATGCAGCTGACTTTTCTTCATTACCACTGGCCAAGAGTTTCTCAGTGACTTTGATGATGAAAGCCATCCTGATAATCATCTCAAAGCGCATGTATGAAACTTTTAGCGAGGTGGAGAAAGTAGTTTGTAGAATAGTAAGAGCTCACTGAAAAGCAGCCAAAGCCATCAAAGCAGATATCAGATTAAAAAAAGGCTCAGGCAAACTTAAGATGCAGCAATAATCCTTCTCTCAGTCTGAATATTATAATGATAAGTCCACAAATTTCTGAGTCAATCAGATGTTTAAGCAAAAAAGATAATTTCCTAATGCGCACTGTATTTGATAGAGGACAAAATCCACCACAGATCTCTGCAAAAATCTAAATCTACTAAGATAATTTGAGACTTTAGTTATCTGAGCCAGACACGCTGAGAGGATATTTACTCAAAGGGTTCTTACTTTGTAGTGCCTAAGTCTGTATTTATGAATGTTCCCCTGCTGCAACTTGGCATCAACATCAACTGAACTGATTTGAGATTCACAAACTCATGATATCAACAAATAAGAGTCTGAATATTTTCTGCAGAAAAAACGATTGTATGTTCTATAGGGCTGCACAATATTGGAAAAAAGTGATATTGTAACTTTTTTAACCCTGCGATATGAAAAAATAACAGGAGGATATATAAGCAAACTTGTGTCCATAATGTAACTGTGATGTAAACAGTGTATGATAAATGCAGTGGTTGGATGTGAATGATTTTTATTTTTATATGGATAGAGTTATAAAAATGCATTATTGTATTTTTTAGTTTTTATCAATGTTTGCTTTTAGTTTTTATCAGTGTATGTTTTAGTCTTTATCAGTGCTTGCTTTCAGTTTTGAGCAAATGTCTGCTTTTTATTCAGACCACCCAAGGACTACAGGTGGAAATCAGCACTAATGCTACAGCCTGGTACAATGCATCTTTCCTGTTTAAGGTCAGTGCATATTGTGCATTGACCCTGTATAAATAAATAAATAAATGAAAATGAAATAGCTGTGTGGTGCCAATGTAAAATGGTCAAACAAATTAGATGTGTTACATTTTGTGTTAACAGGTGAAGGCACTGTCAACACAGAACACGTTTCAATATCATCCTTCTTGTAGCAGAAATAATTCCAGATAGCCAAGATTCCTTTTCTTTTTTGGCACCAAGTCTTTGTTTTTGGTGATTTTCTCTTGTGCGTTGCTCATTTTTCAATGTTGTTACCAGCGACTCATTCCATGTGTTGGGGGGGGGGGCGTGGTCTGCTTTGGCAAACTGATTAAGGACAATTGTGATTGGTGGATCGCTGTGTGCAGTGTTTGTCAGGTACCCTTGAAATTTGATGAGAACAAAATTGACAGTACTCTATTGGGTTTGTATTTTTCTTTTTTTCCCCTTTTTTTTGTGTGTTTTGGTTTTTTAACATTTGATTTTCAGATTTTTATTTTTCTATTTTTTTTTAATTCCAGCCTGTTGCATCACTGTAAAGGCTTAATGGGTGAAAAGAAAGAAAAAACAATAAAAAGTGAATTATAAAAAACAAAATTAGATATAAAACTTTGAATTCATTTCCCTCCAACATTGCAGCATCTGCGATATGACTATTGCACAAACGTACATTGCAATGACGATGCTCAAATGATATATTGTGCAGCTCTAATGTTTTGTTAACTCCACTATTGTAGTTTAACAGAGTCTCCGGTTTGCACATTTGAGGCAGCATCGACAGACTGCTGCTGTGACGGCGACTTTACAAAAGCTGCTGATTAGGTTTGTAAATTTGAAACAGAAAAGTTAGAATCGACAGGTGCACAACAAAACCCAGATGGTTTTGAGGCGGTTTTAAGCACAATACAAAAGCAGTCCAAACTTCACCCAGTCTCATTAGATGCAAAAACTGTTTTAAGCCACAGGCACGGCAGAAATAATTTGTTTTGTGCAAGAAAGGCCGCTGCATTTTACATTTTTGTGTCGAGATTGATACCTCTGGCTTTAAAAGAAAAAAAGGACTTTGCAACTTTTTTCTGATGAGTGACTGCAGGACACAGAGAGTAATGGATAATTTCCCTCAGTCTCCACTCTGTTGTCATTATCACAGACATTTGTTATTCAGAATTAAATCCATGTTGCTTTGTCTGGTTGACATTTCTGCCAACCATTTTACAATGCATTCAGTATGCGCCGTCCGTTCATGGTTGTCAAACAAAACCACGTCTACATACAAAGAGCGGCGACATCATAATAAATAAAAATATTTTTTTTAGAAGTTTTTTCTTCTCTTTGTGTTCGTGGGTGTGTGAGTGGCAGCAAAAATGCCACGACATAATGAGCCACTGTGAAAACACTCGCACAGGAACTCCAAACCAAACAATCAGAGACTAGAACTGTGGATTCCCATATCCACCAATGGGATGAGGAGATCCTGCAAGTGAATATAATCACTACCTTTCCCAAAATAATGACTTGTTATCTGAAAGTAACACACTAAGATGGGTTCGTCACGGGTCTTCTCTATAATTTTATTAAGCACGCCTCCAACAGAATAAAATTATTGGGTGATTGGGCAAAATTATTTACTATGCAAAAAATAAAGTGTATACAGGAAGACTAATCAGTATTACAGCCAGTCGTCAGCACTGCCACCAAAGCCTATCTACCTCCACAGGCAAAAATGCCCTCAAATATACCCCTTAGCCCCTCCCCTGGGCATGCCAAACTAACAAAACACAGGGTTTTTAAAGAAAACGCCAAAAAACAATTAACCACATAATAACATACAATAATAGAAACATTATGGAAACAAAATGCCCTCTTCATGGCTTTTATTTAAATGTAAATAACCTGAAAAATAATAGAATTGAATAAACAAGGAAAAAATAAACCTGTCCAAGACTAGAACTATGGTTTTCCATATCCACCAATGGGACGAGAAGATTCTGCAGGTGAACATAACCACTACCTTTCAAACAATGACTTATTATCTGAAAAAAACACATCAAGATATCAAATTAATGTATTATGATCTCAAACTAATAACTTCATATCTCCATATAATTCATTATTGTTTCAGAATAATGACATAGCATCTAAAAATTATATATTATCTCAAACATAACCATTTAGCATCTCAAAAATGACCACTTGGCACCTCAAATGACTCAGCATCTCAGAATAATGACGCAGCATCTCAAAATAATTACTCCTTGTGTCAAAATAATGCATTCTCTCGGAAATAATAAATTAGCATCTCAAAAAAAGATTACGACACCTCAAATGACGCAGCATCTCATAATTCATTATCATTTCAAATGATTTAACATCTCAAAATAATGCATTCTCTCAAAAACAATACATTAGCTTGTCAAAAATTGTGACCAAGCGTCTCAAAATATATTATTTAAAAGATAATGCACTTAGAAAATGATGCCTCAGCATTATTATTCCCAAAACGTTTTATCTCCAACAATGACTTTGCATCTCAAAATGATGATACAGCATCTCAGAACAAGTAAACATCTCAAAATCACTTGGCATCTTAAAATAACGATATCTTCTCAAGATCTAGCAATGCACTTTTGTCCTCTGTAGGGGACAACAAAAAAACAAATTAAGACGCTGTCCACTGCAACTAAAAAAACTTTTGCATTAAGCTGTTTCCAATAAAGACAATTATTTAATGTAAAAAAAACAAAGCCAAAATTTTTACTTTCCTGGGTCTCAGGAGGATAAAACATCTCTAAATAATATTTAAAAAATCATTAGAACAATAACTCAATTACCAACGCATGCTTCGATCGTTCAAAAGTTGCAGCTGTATTGGTAGAAGAAATTATTTTTTCTTATAAATGTTCCTACTTTTAGAGAACAAGGATCAAATCCCATAAAACATGTGCTGTACTGTTGGTGATTTGGAAAAACCTGCTCTGGTGAGTCCTGGATCTGAAAGCGTGGAGTCTTGTGTGGATAATTAAACTGGGCACATACCTGCTTATCCTTGTCCTTGACTTTCCCACTTCCTGACACCCGTGATGAGGTGACATCACGGGGGATGACAGAGATTTGGTGCAGTGGCATGTTCATCCCAGCAGAGCCAACCAGGGACGCTCACACATACACTTCCTGTCCCGCTGGCAGAGCAACGGGCATGATGGTCCGAACTGTGATACCTTGTCCACACCGCTCTAAACAAGGACACACAGAGGACAGCAGGACGTCAACACAGATCAAAAGCTTACCTGATGGTTAATACATAAGCACATATTTAAAGCTGCTCTATAAAGGCATCCATTCCTTGTGTTTTAGTTTCCATTTGTCAGTGCTGAGGGGCATGTGCTGCTGCTACCTGCTCCACTACGTTCACAAGATGGTTGCCTGCTTGTGCTGTTTGGTGTTGAACAGATACCGCAGCAAAAAGCAGACTTTCCTCTGAAAACTGAAGCTGAAAATGACACTTTGAGAGTTGACAAACTGAAACTCATCAAGATTAAAGACCTGTACAGCAGCAGGAGCAGATTCAGCTGACAATTTGGTTCTCATTTGTTTATTTTTTATGTTTTATTATCTTTTTTTATGTAATTTTCAGATCATTAATGGGTCAGTCCACCTCAGATCACCCAAAAAAAAAAAGGCATTTTTAAACCTAACCAATTTTTTATGAAATTTGGTATTAAGGTAGTTCATACATGGTATTACATGAAAATAGAAAAAAATAACTCAGGTTTTTTTTTTTATATATATATATGCTGTAGTTGACAAATAGGGCTACATTTTTCATTATGGTGTCAAAAAGTTTGGGCGTGTCCCACAGTGTCAATTTCAAGGCCAAAATATACATCAAAAGGTCATCCAACTATAAAGCAACCAAATGCACAGCAGATTTAGATTCCTTATGATCTCCCCTTTAAAGAAATACCCTGCTTTTTAAAGTGTGGACCAGTAGTTGCCAAGTTACAGTAATTTGAATTGAAGTAATTTTGGCTGCCATGGCCTTTTTTGCTAAAGTGATTTTTTTTTTTTTAAAGCAATCTCTCAAAAATCATTGATCCGATAAAGTAAAAATTTAAAGTTTTGTCTTTTCTGGCTATGAATTACCCATTTACCCAATATTCTAAAAAAATTGGAGGGGGTGGGGTTTAACTTATTGGGTGAACCGAGATGGACTGACCCTTATTATCTATCAAATTACATAAAACAGAATATATTAAGACTGGGGCTGCATGATATTGGGGGAAAAAAAACTTTTTTTTTTAACCCTGCAATATATATTAAAAAATACTCAGAGGTAATAGCTGTGTGGTGCCGACCTAAACTCTCACAAATCTTCGTATTTAGTAATTTTCCTCTTGATCATTAATTATTTTTCAATGTTGTTACCAGCGACTCATTCCAAACTGATTAAGAATGATTGTGATTGGTGGATCGCTGTCCGGAGTGTGTCTCAGGTACCCTTGAAATTAGATGACAACATGTTGAGTTCATTTACCCCCTACATTTCAGAATCTGCGATGTGACTATTGAGCACACATACATTGCAATGACGATGCTCAAATGACTGTGCAGCTCAAATCAAGATACTAACTTAAGATAACAAAGTGGTCAATGAAAAAGTAATTAAAATGTAAGTCAGTTATATTGATTAAACGTCAAAAGAGGCATGAATATTTTCCAAGAACTAAACCTGAGATCTTCACATCTCTCTATGGGACAGTTGGACAGATTAATTATACACATGGAGGCTAATTGTACTTTAAATTTTAACCATAGATTATACAGGTCAGGTACAGGTACAGCTGAGAACTTTTTTCCCCCTCTATTCTTTCAATATTTATGCATAATTTGTGAGAAACGTGTCTGCATTTATAGACTGTTTTTACACTGGAGTGTGATGTTGCATAGAAAGTTTTTGCAGATCATCATGATGTCACAGTATAGTTGAATTCTCACTAATTGGATGTAAAATGTCATTTTAACTTATGATACACTTTCACCAAGTTTAAAGAAATGCTGTTCACTACTGTGTGGCCTGGTGTTCATTTAACCCATAAAGACCCAAACATTCAACCAACAGTATCTACCGATCTAAACTGTTACTATATTAATCCTATCAATCCATGTATATCGGTGTAAAATGCAGTTTGTCATCTTTTCATGGTCATCAGATATGACCCATTTGTTACGTAGTTACTGTGAAAACACCGTCATCTTCTACAACATTGATTCACCAATAAAACCCATGGAGTTGGATATATGATAGTGGATGGACACACTGGGTTTATGTTCAGTTAATGCAATATTTTATTATAAGTCACTTTTTCCTTCATTTTTTTTACTTGTTTTGATACAATAGCCTTTGAATTCACTCTGAACTTTAATGAACATCTACATGCTCAGTCAAATAAACATAGAAAAGTAGATGATTTTCACTTGAAAAAAATGCAAAATTTGGAGGATAATATTATAATGAATAGTGATAAATCACTTAGGAATGTTTAAAGAGAGAAAAATTTGTTTGGAAACTGCCACAAAAGTCACACTGGGTCCTTATGGGGTAAAGGTGAGCTGTTCTAGACAGATTTATCAAACTTTCACCCCCTTGTTCAAATGTCAGTTGAATAAATGAGAAAGACAAAATGGTGGTAAGTAGGCAAGAGATTGAATGGAGAGAGCAAACAATGGTGGCATGAAAAGAAATCATGAAATTTAAAAAAAAAAAAAAAAAGAAAAAAAAAAAAGTTTTTTGTTTTGTCTTTCCAATATAACTTGCAACATGTTGAGAATTATGAAACTGGAGTCATTTCTTCTTCAAATTGTTCTGTTAGTGCACACCGTTATTGGCTGGAGGTACAAATTCAGTGCCTGAAGTCAACAGAAACATCCAGAACATGGCAAAATAAAGGGAAAATAAAAAGGC
>JAPTGZ010000008.1:30952590-30964778 GCA_029814645.1 Fowleria isostigma
GGTATTTAAGGGGAAAATTCAACTTACGTGGAAATTGAGTTACGCCGCCTGCGTAGGAACGGAACTCGTTTGTAACCCGAGGACCTCCTGTACAGCTGAAAAATGCAGATAGCTATCAGTCTAAAATTACAGCTAAACAAGAATTCTCATGGCTAGAGTTACAATAAATCGATTATTCCATTTAAAAACTAATAACTTCTGCTTCCATCTCTCTGCAAAGCACCTTGAATGTCTTGTAGCCTACCAAGCAAAAAAAAACAAACAAAATAAACGTGTTTATTTTCATAACTTGCTGATAACCTCAATAATTTATCAAATCATTTTCTGCTTTTAACATCTCAGATATAAGACAGATGGTTAGCGAAAACAAGCACCTTGAAGTAACATCATAGGCTGAATGCATGCGTTTACCTCTATGTTGAAGGTAGAATAGAGGACAATGAGGCTTGGTGTTTAAATTATATATAATTATACATCAAGAGCGCATTATATTGATACGTAAAAAATCTCATTCTTCATCTCTCACAGTTATAATTGACAAATTATGTTGGGGCAAGTTAAGTATGGAGACAGCACAAATATATATATTTTCTACTGTGAATGCTGTAGGTTACATATAGAAAAAATGCACTTTGTTTTGGAGTTGTAATAAACTCAATTACAGAAGAGTACCACAAAACATAGCAGGTAATGTTTAGAAACACACCCTTGAGTTTGGTTTTATTTTTTATTTTTTTGCAAGAACTGACACTGAACAACAGGGCAGAAGAGCAACTTATGAAAACAAGAAGCTAACATTATTGCCAAAGCTAATGTATTGAACACCCTGTACTTCCAGCTAGTTGCGAACTGTGCAGCATTGTAACTATTACAATGCCTTTATATATTTTCTATGCAAAAAAGTACGTAGATGGTAGTTTACAGAAGCTGAATTAACACTAACCTTAATCAAAGTCAGCTTTATTGTCAGTTTTTGCCATATGTGCATCACATACAAAAAACTGAAATGACAACACTCAAAGGCCCCACGGTGCAAAGTGAACATAGTTAAAAAAAAAAAAAAAAATGTATATATATACACATTTATAAACACTAAGCATTTAACTCTAAACAAAATAACAGTACATAGACTATAAAAATAAACAGCACAGGGTTGAGGAGATAATTACACACTAAAAGTACAACATTAGCCAATGTATTTAAGATATGCTACCAAGTCAAGAATTGTAATTACATGAAGTGTTTGTATGAGAAAATCTTTTGACAGTCTTATTTAGCATCTTAACTAAATCTACACTAAAGTTTAAGGCCAGAGGAGAGTTTAAAGAGTTTAATTTATACAAGCTTTATTCAGAGACTACAAATGCAGACACTATTTCTTAGAAAGTTACTACTAGAACAATAATTTCCAAAAAGGACCACCAGAACTCTAATTAGTGAGTCCAAATAAAGCGAATGAGACCAGACAAACTTCTGGTTAAAAAAAGGAAAAAAAAAAAAAAAGAAAATTGACATACTTTTAGAGAAAAATTCAATGTAATGGGGCTGTACTGGAGTCATGTGGCATCTAGTGGCCGTTGTTGCTATTACACTTTAAGATACTTCTCCATTAGCATCAGTTTCTACGCCTGAGCTGATTGAGTTCAGTTTATTATGATGTTTATTTACAATCAGAAAAGCTGAAAACACATCCAATTCAACACCAGAAATAGAATAAATTGCTCCACAAATGTAACTGTCAGACTGAAACTGTCACTGGAGATGTATGATTTTAAAGGATACAAACTCATGCATACAGGGTTGTGTTGCAGTGAGTCTGCGACTGATGATTACTTAAACGCTTTTTCATAACACTGTGGGAATAAATTATCATAATGTTTAAAAGCTCATTGTCATTTCAATTGCAGCAGCATCATTTCTCCTCAGCAGGGTGGTCTGAATACCACTGCAGCTTCCTCTCTGTCTCCTAAGTGTCTTGTTACAAATTTACCCTATATGCAAGATTAATCAAAAGCATCTAGAAATGGAAGTTCGTTGCATTCATAATGTCGGTGTTAGCTGTCCCATTTGATTGTATGCTAATGAGTCCCAATTTGGATTTGATTAATTGTGTGGCTGGTGAGGCAGCATTGAACAGACATCTGGGATGAGCAGCCGAGATGAGTGGGAATATGCAAGAGCTGGTGTTTCCTACACACAGTATTCTATGAGGTTTTACCAACATTTTCCAATGACCTTCATTTTTCACACATTCTCTTTTGGCTCTTAGTCAAGTGTGAAGGACAGGTCAGAGCAGAAACACAACACTGAATAAGTCACATGTTGTCTCAGTGGCTCTTCAGTGTGTCATTGCTTTAAACTGAAAAGGATCTGTTTGTTTTAACTTCAATATAGAACAAATCTATAGGTCAGTTTACCTTAAATCAGCATTGAAACCACAGCCATTCTGTGCTGAAATCTCCAGCTCACATATACTAGTGACAGAATGAGCCTGTGGCCGTTGCACAGAGGGGCGTCAAGTCCAAACTACTTATGTTGAATCTATGAACTGTATTTAATGCAAGAACTGGATGGAGCATTGATGGTATAAAGCCTGTGTTAGCAACACCAGCATCTGTTGACCTTGGCCTCACTTCTCAACTGTAATCTTTTAAGTTTAACTGGTTAGTTAAACACAAAGGCTAGATTTATGGTCACATGGCCATCACGCATCACTACCTACGCTGTCCCTTCAGACAGCGACGCGTTGGCCTACACAGCCTCGACGTGCACCTCTTCCAGACTGTAACGACGCAGCACAGAGACCCTGCCTCCTGGTTGGCCTTATGATCATGTGACACCAGGACGATACAGCAATAATGTTGCGAGGTTCTGCGATATATAGTTAATATGTTTGTGTTCATTACTCATTTCACTGTTGTTCTTATCTGTTACTTTTTGCTTCCAAAAAACCTGTGTGGTCATTAATAAACCCACATAATTTAACAACATTGTGCCTTTATTTGATTAGTATAATCAATAATTATTTAATTTTGGTGTTCCCTGTCGGTTAACCTATTTTAATTAAGCGCTCCCATGGCCCATCTCCTACGTTGCCTCGGTCTCAATATATGTTCGTTGACATCTACGAGTTTGCAAAGACACTGCTCCATGTTGGCCGCTATTGCTGTTCTACCTGTAGTGGATGGATCACCAAGTGCTCATTCAAACACAATGGATGCATGAAAGTTAAAAAAAAAAAGCAATTGCATTTACACCATTTGAAATGGACATACATGTTTACTTACAAAAGGTGAGTGCAAATGGGCATTTAACTAGTCTGAGTCCAATCTAAAAAGTCATAAACAATAACTTCCAGTTGTCAGTCAGTAAAATGCACCGGACCTTATACAGATATAGCAGTAAAAAGGTATCTTATTTGTTTTATCCCAGCGTTATCTGCGTGGTTTTCTCTGTTTGCCATTTTAGTTAGAGTCCAAAAACAGTTGGGTACCAGCTAAACCAGCTAATGTTTTATCCCAAAACAACAATCCAAAACTGTATAGCTACAAAAACAAAGAACAAGCCTCATGACTAAGTAATGACTATTCAACCATAATCAACATCTACTGCAAATAAAAAAACACTGACATAGAGAGTGAAAGTCAGGGCTCAAACACTGGCTAATATAACGGTACCGCTGCATAACCATGTAATGACAGCCTACGTGGGCAAAGTTATGAATTAGAAGCTTTAAATTAGAGTTGTCTATTCATACATACTAAATATATATTTGCTTCCCAAACACTATAGCACTGGCATCAAATGTAAAATTTAGTCAGCTTCCTATAGCATAATGCAGTGCTGTGTTAATGTCTGATTCCAGCTGTCATTATTCCACCTTTTAAAATGATGCTTCATGTTGATCTGTATTTTATGAGAGACTTTACACCTAATAAGATTTAGGTTGCAACTTATCCTTACAAGCTCTTTAAGATGATGTGGCTTGCAAAATGTTAACAGCACATAACCGTGGCCTTAAATTAGGCGATGCAACCCCCATGTGATGAGTAAAATCCTAAACACGTAAAGAAAGGAGAGAACAGCTTCCAACTTTGCTCACATTATTGGTGTTTCAACAAGTCGGAGTTTTGCTTCTTCTCTTGTTTTGTTTTTCCTGTCTTCTTCCGAAGGTGGAGCAGAGATGTTTACCTCAAAATTTTGCTTTAAGTCAAAAAATACAGAGAAGCCATGCTTCCTCTGGATGAAACATTGACTTTACTGCCCCTGGCAATGTGTAAAAGTGTAGTGTTCAATATTTTTACATCAACTACTGATCAAATGGATTTATGGGTTGCCCATAAAGAATTAGCTTTCAAATCTACAGTTCCTCTTAAGCTTCTCTTAAAACTCATTTTTAATGCTCAACACTGAGCAGCAAAAAGACAAAGTCATGACACTGAGCTACAGAGGCATCTTGAAGTCTTTTAAAAACCAAAACATCTTTAAAAGTGAGTGAGTTCTGAACTTATTTTTCTGTAGGCAGACATAAACATGACTCCAAATGAATACCAATGGTGCCCTATGTCTTCTACAAGAGTGTATTTTTCCCAATACTTTCCCCTGGCTCTCAGCATTTTTTGTAGGTGATATTATGTGAAAGTAGCTTGTGCAAAAGTTGCTATAATTTGTCTTAAGTATATGCATCCCATTCAGTCCTATGATTTTAGTTAACGCGGTATGTGTTTACTTTCTGAGAACTGTTTTTTTCCCCCTCCCAAAACACCACAGCATCATCTTCATATTGTAATTTATTCATTTAGAAGTATTTGATGCATCTTCCCACCCATAAAGTGATGTTTTGGAGCTGCAAATAGATTGAAATTGGATGCAAAACACCAAATTAAATACTGCTTACTTGTTTTGCAATTCTTGGGAGAGTATAGGTGCACATTACTGCGATAAACTCATTAAGGCACTGCTATGGGGAATTCTACACTATCTGTTTTAGGTGATAAATACCCAGATCTGCCCAAGATCCTTAAAGCTCTTATAGAAAAAAAAAACCCCTTTATCTCTTCTCTGCTCCCAACACTGGCACAGAATATAGAAACATCAGCTGTAGACTGCAAATCATTTGTTCTCAAAGTGTACAGTGCACTAAAGTCAAAATGAAACTTGGCTATTACCGTGAAACACCGCAATTTTTCTCCCTCACCAGCTGAAATGTAACTACAGACCTCAACAGATTGACTGAAGCTTGGTTGATTGTTCCACTTTATTTTTTATTTTATTTTTAAGTTAAACCTAAAAAACTGATTTACAGCCAAATTCAGATTGAGTAAAATGCCATTAAATCCCACCTCTGATCATTATCAGTCAATCAACTCACAGAAATTTAAACATGCAGACTTACGGCTACATTCAGACTGCAGGTAAATGAGGCCAAAATCTGATTTTTTTGGCCCATATGTGACCCGTATCCAATCTGTTAATGACAGTTTGAACGGCACAAATACAATGGTTTTTTTTTTTCAAATTTGACCCATACTACTTTCATATATGGTCCTAAATCCAATATGTATCCGATATATTGCATGTGACTTCAGTCTGAACGGCCAGGTTGCATTTATCCAACCTTTACATTGTGTTTCTCAAATTGAGGTACATGGAAGCAGTCCAGGGGGTGCTTAAAATTTTTTTGGAAAAATACATTACATAAGTCATCATGTACTGAATACAAAAATAAATAATGACAATTAATGCTGAAATATAAAAAACAATAAAAAAAAATTCATATAATCAAATTGACACTCCTGACCTTATTTCTTTTCAATATTTTATTTTTATATTAATATTACAGTCTGTCATCTTGTTTAAGCTTTGGTAACATTTTAAGAACATTTCTATTTTATATTATTCAAGATAAATTAATTTGAGTGATTAAGTACCATTTATTTGCTGATGGAAGGTTCATTTATTCAGTCATGACCATTTTATTCATTTTTCTTAATCATGAAAGAGTGCACTTTTTAGTATATATTTGGAATAAAATTAACTTATAAAGATCTGTTAATTTTAAAATATTAAAATGAAATATGTGTTGTGTGTTTACAAAATTTTCTTAATATAAACAGACACTTTTGACCTAAATTTCAAAATTTTTTCAAACAAAAAAGGACAAGTTGGGGGTACTTAGCTAAAAAATATATTTTAGGAGGTACTCCACTCTAAAAAAGTTTGACAATCACTGCTTTACGTCATTGAAATGCAACAAACTTCACAATTCTGCGTCCCAGGAGTGTTACTTTCATGAACAGATTGTCACATATGACATCGGGACCTCTTTTGCACTTGGGGGGGGTCACTTCAAGGTTGCATTCAGTTCATACTCAAAACTGATAGAAGTCGCATTTAGGGTTTATCTCAGCTGTAAAGATCATCTTAAGACATTGGAAGAGTCAAGTAAGGCCTGTCTAAAGTTAATGACAGACACAGCCTCTGTTGAGGATCACATTGCAAGAGTGAATGATGGTAGAAGCAAATTCAAACAGGTCTGGTCCCACTTCTTAGATTTTAATCAATGTCAAATGACTGGTACCTCATTAGAAAAGTATTATTATGCATAAAACCCACCTGATTTTTTTTTTCTTTCTTTTCTGTATTGTATTTCTATTTTATTCAAGGTGTGTGTGTGTGGTGTTTTGTTTTTTTTGTTTTGTTTTTTTTTGTATTATTATTGTGATGCTTTTACTGGTTTTATGTTTAATTGCCCTGGCTACATAGTGGTGTGTAGTGCAAAATGTTTTTATTAAAATGATGTGTATGTTGTATGCTTCTTTTCAAAAAAACAATAAAATCTTTAATGATAAAAAAAGAAAAGAAGTTCTATTTATGGGGAACATGAACGAACACACAAAAAATCTGATTTTAAAAAAAAATTAAATTGTACATTAAGGCCTGTTGTAGTGTAGTCTGAGAGCAAGTCAAAGTTGAAAAGCTGTGTCTATATTTTTTCTACATAGATTCCTTTCCCAAGCTTTCACAATGGCTCAAAACTATCAGGAATAAGTAAAAAGGTAAAAAATATTGTGTGATATCAATGCATGGCTGGGTCAAAGGGAACTTGATAAGTGTTTTGACAGGATGCTGTTGAATTCTGTGTCTGTGATGAGAAGATAAAAGGGTGTAAACACAAGCGGGATGAGATTTTGCTGGGAGAGCAGAATGAAATATATCTGGAGAGCAAGAGCAGAGAGGAAAGTGCAGATGCATCAAAAAACACAAAAAGTGGAGACAGGACCTGATATTGTTAGACGGGGCAGCCACTTTACATTGAAATAAACCCGATAAAGTATTCAGTCTTGTTAACCTTTCTGGTGCTGCAGAAAAATGTAGTAGTCTTAACCAGATATCACTATATATTCAATTTTTCGCTCCAGCTCATCTAAAACACCGGTCCCATTTATCCTCACCGGAGCTACAGACTCAGTGTAGATGTTCTAATTAATGCGATCATGAGACATCAGAGAGTTACTGTGAAGCTCAGTAACCTGTTTGCACAAATTAGCCCAAGCAGGTAGAGATGCTAATGTGAACACACGTGGCCTTATTCACATTTACATTTTGGGAACAAAGCCAGTGCTGGTATTTAGATTGAGGTGCAGTGGGAGCAGGTGCTTCACCAGTGAACACCTGGCACCCCCACATCCATTCCACTGGTAAAAAGAAAAGAATCAAGTGGGTACGTTGTGACTGATGACTGCTAAGACATGATGCAACACAATATGACAGACCGCCACTTCTATATACACTACAAATATACTAAATACATATATACAAAAGCCTTTTACATTTCTATTTAGTTTATTTTTCCTTCTACATATTATACATTCTAGAGCTGCACAATATATCATTGGAGCATCGTCATAGCAATGTACATGTGCGCAATAGTCACATCGCAGATCCTGCAATATAGGAGGTAAATGAACTCAACTTGTTTATGTCTAATTTTAGGCACTACGCACAGCAATCCACCAATCACAATCGTTCAGTGTGCTGAAGTGGACCACACCCCTCCACATGGAGTGAGTCGCTGGTAACAACATTGAAAAATGAGCAAAGAACAAGACAAAATCGCTGAAAACAATGAAGAAAACCACAAAAAAAAGAAAAGAAAAAAAAGAAAATCACTGAAACAAAGAGAAAAATCGCAATATATATCACAGGGTTAACATCGCAATGTCATTGCTTTCCAATATCGTGTAACTCTAATACCTTTGGATGTAGCTTTTATAATTTTGTTGTGCAGGCAATTGCACAATGACATAAAGAAGATCTTTCTGTCTTAAAAGGCTCAATATGTAAGATTCACATGTGATTGTGTGAAGTACCATTTCATTTTCAGAGGGATCCTACAGATTGTGTCATGAAAGGGTATATATAGTGAATTTCCATTGCTAGCTATTTCAAAAGATCACATATAATACTAACGGTTTTGTCTGGTAACTTATATCTTGTTACCAAGTCCTGGCAAGTACTAACACTTGGTTCAAACTGCAGGCAAATGTGGCCCAAATCTGATTTTTTTGCCCATATGTCACCGATCTGTTAAAGAAAGATAGTTTTAATGGCACAAATCGGATTTTTTCTCAAATTTGACCCAGGCCACTTTCATATGTACTCTTAAATCTGATATGTAACTGATATTTTGCAATGCGACACACTCAAAACTAATAGAAGTCGCACTTAATGTGTAATAAGAAAGACCAAACAAAAAAGAAAACCAGATTTCACCCTGAAAATCCAAATTGTGCATTAAAACCTGCTGCCTGAATGTAGTTTAAATCATTACTATGTCAAGCAGGCATGGTCGGACCCATGTCATCATCGTCAGTGATGCAGTACCGTATTGTCCCTTACTGGGGCAGCGATGGACTGGTCACTGACTTCACAGGTGGTTTTCTTTTAGTCAGACAAGTGAATTAGATGGAGATATTTCTTTATCTGCTGACGGTTTCGGCTGATCCTCCAGCCTTCATCAGAGCTGTCAAATGGTTGTTGCTGACGTGTCCTTAAAACAGCTGACCCATCCAGGAACCCTTCACAATAAAGACTCCTGACCTGGCCGTGCCTGCTTTCCGCTCCCTCGCCACTGGTGCAGAACCATGTCCCAGGGAGTGTGTACGCCCCCTCGTCTCGGTTTATGGTGTTGTTCCCACGCTTCCTGATCTCAATAGCCTCTTTAATCCACCTCTTGAATTTATTGTTTTCTGTTGTAATGATTCTCCCCTTATCCCAGTCCATTATATCAGTGGTCACCTACCCTGGTCCTCGAGATCTATTCTGCATGTTTTAGATGCAGCCCACTTCCAACACACTTGATTCCAATGATCAGTCTATCAGCCAGCTCTGCAGAAGCCTGATAACGCCAGGTGTGCTAGAAGTGGGCTGCATCTAAAACATGCAGGATAGTAGATCTCAAGGACCAGGGTTGGTGACCATTGCATTATATGGTTGTATCTTCTGCAGTGGTCTGTAATGGCTGATTTTTTGGTTTCCTGTAGTGCTGTTGTGATCTGGCGAATTTGACCATTGTCTCCTTCTCACACTCCGTCTGGTGTTCTTTTTTTCGTGTGCTAAATGAGCATCTGGTTTCTCTTCTGTATGTTTTATTGTTGATTTGCATGGGATTTCATGTCCGATGTCACATTTTTTGTCTGGGGTTATTGTGTCTTTGGGGTGTACCAGTTGTTGTCAGAGTTTGTTGTGTGGTTTAATTGCTGTGTTGATTTAATATTTTTTCATGATGTGTCGGACGGGTTCTGTTATGCCTCTTATATATGGTATTGTTATTGTGTCCCTGTTTTTGTTTTCTGGCTCTTGTTTTGGTTTTGTTTTGTTTGTTTTGTTTTCTTTTCTTTTTTTGGTCTTGTTTCTTGTAGTTTTCCTTTATTGATGGCTTATCTGGGGTATTGACAGAGTGTGATGCATGTTGAATGTGCTTTTCTTCTTCGTAGCAATCTTTTTCATCTGTGATGATGGTGGTCCAGTTATACAGAGTTCAGACAACTGACAGTTTGTGTGCTGTGGGGTGTTCTGACATCCAGAGAAGGTGCTGGTCTCTGTGTGTGTGGGTTTTCTGTTTATTGTGATCTTGATGCTGCTGTCTTCTCTGTGGTGTAGATTTATGTCCCAGAATGATATGGTCCAGTTGGTTTTTTCTTTGTGTGTGAATTGTATGTTGCTGGTGCTGTCTATAGTGGTGGTCTGTGAATTCTTGTGTGTGTCCTGATTTGGTTATTTCAAGTATGTCGTCTACCTATCATTTCCATAAAGTGGGTTTGTATTGTGGGGGTGTGGTGTGGATAACTTTTGTTTCCAGGTCCTCCATGAGGAAGCTGCTCATGATTCGGGATAGTGGGTCTCCCATGGCAAATCCTTCCTTCCGTCTGTATATTGTTGTTTTGTATTGGAAATAGGTGGATTTGTGATAAAACATAGCAGGGTGGTGATGTCTGTGACTCAGGTTTGTGTTGTTTGTCGTCAGTGTTCTGTCCTGTTTTAATCATTCTTGTACAATGTGTAATAACATCTATGGGGGTTTTGGTGAATAATGATATGAAGTCATGTGATGTGAGGATTTCATCTGTTTTTAATGGTGATGTTTTTGATTTCTTGTGCCACTTGTTGTGAGTTTTTGCAGTGGTGTTGTGTGGTTCCAAGGACAGGGCTGATTATTTCACTTAATGTTTTATATAGGTTGTATGTGGGTGATCCTCTGCTGTTGACTATGGGGCGTAGTGGGTTGTGTTACTTGTGTATTTTTGGTTCTGCATCGCGCAGACAGCCAGGTCGGGAGCCTTTATTGTGACGGGTTTCCGGCCCGGTCAGCTGCTTTAAAAACATGTCAGCAATGACCATTTGACAGCACTGATGAAGGCTGGAGGATCAGCCAAAACCATCAGCAGGTAAAGAAACATCTCCCTCTCATTCACTTGTGTGACAAAAAGAAAACCACCTGTGAACTGAATTTGGAAGACATAACAAATGCAACCAAATGGTCACTGACTCCATGCATCACACACCAGTCGGAGATGACACATTATCAACTAGTGCTGGGTCACGTCTCTAGAACAATGGCGGAGTGCACAAACAACAAGCACAAACTAGTGCTTTACACTCAATCTCACTCACTGACTGCTGCTTGTTTACTCACACTAATCATCTGGAATCAATGTTAGTACGTCCAGCAATGGCTGCTCCCCATAGGTTCTGCCTTCACCCGTAGTTTACATAACAAAAAGGTCCAGTGTGGTGCATTTATGGCAATTTTTAACTGAATTTGTGCCTCTCTTGCTTATAAGTAATGCAAAATGCACAATAAATGTCGTTAGCATGACCGGGACAGGTTCACTTTAAATGCCACCAAACCCAATCTGTCCTACCCACTAGTCATTCATTCACTGTGTTTACATTCACACAAGTGTCCTGGTTATGGTGCTTATCCCAGTTTTGATCATACCAGGGATATGGTGTTTACATGATAAATACTAGTATGATGGTTAAACCTTACTGCCGCTATTTGTGGAGGCACATGAGACATTTACAACATAGCACAGTAATTCCATTTGATATTTCAGCAACTGCTGCCCAACTGTAAAGTAAGTGTGGCAATAGAAAACAAGGATGTTTTGGTTATAGCACACTACCAGCATTGCATTTGTCTTACCAGTATTCATTTACTGTCGGCAATAGGAGTTGAACAGATAAATATGTCCTCCAGCTGTTATTCTGTCACTGTCATCACACTGAACAAAGAGGACGATGAAGATCTGCAGCCATTACTGATGGAAGAGGGTCGTCATGAAGGAGTTCAGTCGTTGGGTTCAATTTAAACTATATAGTAATGTTTGTGTTGGGAAGCTGAGATTCTTTGGGTTGTTTTAGTACAGACTTTAAATGTTTACTCAGCCTTCTGATTGTTTTTCCAAGTAAACTCCAATGCAGATTTATTTTGTTCATTATTGACCCTTTACTGAAAACTATTTTCCGATGATTGATTGATTGATGGATTAATGGATGTATGTATGGATGGAGGGGCGGCACAGTGGTGTAGTGGTTAGCGCTCACGTTCGATCCCCGCACCATGCATGGGGGGACCTTTCTGTGTGGAGTTTGCATGTTCTCCCCGTGTCTGCGTGGGTTTT